>CM026420.1:27536547-27617172 GCA_014858505.1 Corymbia citriodora subsp. variegata | reverse complement strand
TACCAAGGATTTTTGTCAGATTCAGTTTGATTTTGTTTAATGCATATCAGTTCGGAGTTTATTGATCATGTTGTGCTTTTACTATTCCATATATCCTATAAGCAGTAGGCAATTGAGTTCCAGTTCTGATTGACTACATGGAATCTTTTACATAAGTTTCTCCCCAATTTCTTTAGAGAACTAGCTTGTTTTGCCCTTTTTATCTGATTCAGGTTTTTTTCATCGACAATGAATGAGCCGGGTCAATCACTTTGCTAATTGTGTCACAAGTTAAGTGAATACCTTTTCAGAATACTTTCCTATAATTTCATTGCTATTCCAAAGAAGTATTCATCGGAATGTCTAGCTGTTTTATGATGGAAGAGATGATTGTCTGAAGTTATTTCTTGCCCTTAAAATAAGGTCTCAATCAATTATGTCGCATTTAAAATGTTGAGGTCACTTTTGAAATTTGGACTTCTTGGGGAATGTTATATGTTCATGGATATGATTGGCAGCTCTACAAGGACGCAATCTCCATTTGCGCTTTAGAAATGGGAAAAAAGGTTGATTTGTTGTTTGTCTGAGTCTTGTCAATCCTTACCCAACTGAGAAATGGGGAGTCAGGCTTGGGACGAAAGTTACATGGCCGGATGGCTTTCGGCATCCTCGAACCGATGGAAGGTGGGGCAACTTGTGTAGCTCCTACTTTCGGCTCCTGTCATTTGATCCTCTTCCTAGCACTATTTCCAGAACCAATCGATTTTGTGTGATCATGCGTTTTGGCTTTAGAAATTGGTCACGGCTTAGGTCATTATCAGACCTGAATAGTCTCACCAGTAACCCACTAATTGAGTGCGGTTGGTCGGGCCGGGGCATCGAGAGACTGGAATAAAGGTTACATATTTGTAAGATGGTCCAATTTAGGTACTCGGGTCTTCATGCGAAAAGACAGCAAATACGACATCCTTAATACGACATCCCTCTTTGTGGTGCTAGGGCTAGTGTGCTCGCCACAGGGAAGAAGGGAAAAGTAACCTTCTTAAAATTCATTGAACTGAATGATGACAAGGTATTTGGTGGATGGTGAATTGATATTTCATTCATGTTGTGTTTATTTTACAAACAAATGAATAATTTAAAAAATATTTTATAAAAATAATTATTTATATTATTTAATAAAATATGATAACGAAAAAATATTTTCATCATCTTGGCTAATAGTTTCAAACAACACAAATGATTATTTTTGAAAAAATATAATCAAAATTATTCATTTTTCGTTAAACTAACACAATCTAAATTTTGGGCTAATTTAATGCAAGTACACAAGCTTCAGCCGACACCGAATGTCCTAATATCAGTGGTCTGCATGGTTTTTGTGGCTGACGTGACGAAGCAAACCCAAAACAGCATTGTTTTGGGTGCTGATGTGGCCACAACACCCAAAACGACGTCATTTTGACAAATATTAATAATATTAGTTAAATAATATTAAAAGAGCAAAAATTAGAAAAAAAAAGGAAGGGGGGAGTAGCCTATCACCGACGCCTGGGCGCGGGTCGAGATCTAGGCGAGGGTCGATCGCCCTCGTCCTAGCCTGGGCGAGGGTCATCGGCCCTCGCCCCGGCGCCGATGGCCCTTGCCCAGCGCCAGGATGAGGGCGGCCGACCCTCGCCTAGATCTGGGAGAGCGTCGCTACCCTCTCCTAGCGTCTGGCGAGGGTCGCCAACCCACGCCCAAGCTTGGGCGACCCTCGCCGTCCGTCGCCGCGATGGGGCGGCGGCAACGAGCTGCTCCCCCTTCCTTTTTTTTTTTTGTCATTTTTATATTATTTAACTAATATTTATTAATATTAGTCAAAACGGCATCATTTTGGTTTTACTTCGCCACGTCATCCACAAAAACGATGCCGTTTCGATCCCATATCGCCGGAAAAATGCCACGTCGGCATTTTGGCCGGATTTTCTCGCCGTTGGCACTTTGACACTTAAGTATACCGTTTGTAAGTTTTTGCACTTAAATGTCCCCCGTGCCAAGTTTTGGAACTCCCTGAGTACTTACCCCTCTGTCGTGGCATATGCCTAAAAAAGGGCGTTACTTTGCTTTTTAGGTGGTGCCGCAAGACTATAATTATTCATGACTCTGCATGACCAAAATGGAAAAACAACTGACCGCCTCATCGATCATTTGCGATGTATGAAACCTCCACTTCTAAATAATCCAATCTTAGTACGTGAACAACACGCTAGGATCGCATTGGCTCTTTTGGCGAATGTCGGGCTCGAACCGAGATCTCAAGCGAGGAACGGAACGTGGTGCTGATGGTTCTAGAGCCGGCGAAGTGGAATGCGTGCTGATCATAGACTCGGAGAAGTCTGCTCCGGGCGGCCAGTGGACCCCGTGTTTGGTTCCTATGTTCGTCTTCGCCAATTCCACCGCCTTCATCGTCGCTGTGTATTTCAACCATTGCCTTGGTGGGAGGTCGTGGTCACAGGACTATGGCGGCTGAGGTGAAATCATCTTGGAGGATCTCCCCTCAAATGTGAGTTCTGAGCTGTTGATTCCTTTTGATGATTGAAATTCTGAAGCCATCTCTCTTTTTCATCCTTCTTTTTGGGTTCCCGTCTGCAAGATCGGATAAGATGGGGGCTGCGGAGTGGCACAAGGTAGTGTACCAGAAACATGGCTGGAGAATGATCACTTCCATGTGGTTGCCTGCCGGCCTCATTCATATACTCTCAAGCAACTTGACCTTGGTTATGTTCAGTCTCGGCCTCGAACGGGCGATCTGGTTTCAGTATATGATTCACTGTTCTTTTTATTCTCTACTATTGATCTCGTGTGGTTGCATGCCAACTTTCATTACTGAAAGTTATGCATCTGTGCTTTTAATGCAGAACTATATTGAATGGAATCTGATTGGAATGTCATCTTATTGGGTTGTGATTGGCGCCGGAAGTGCAAGTG
This sequence comes from Corymbia citriodora subsp. variegata, assembly GCA_014858505.1. NCBI lineage: Eukaryota > Viridiplantae > Streptophyta > Magnoliopsida > Myrtales > Myrtaceae > Corymbia > Corymbia citriodora. The sequence goes on along the minus strand of CM026420.1, from coordinate 27,614,223 downwards.
GAAGCGATCTACCTGTTGTCCAGATTTGGCGGAAGGAGCTATCTACCTGTTGTCCAGATTTGGCGGAAGCATTCTGTCTCTACTTTTTATTGAGGAAGGGATGGCAGTCGGTGCTTCCGGTGCCATCTCAGGAGTCATTGGCGCGAGGATGAAAGAAACTGTAGGAAAAATGGAACTTGTATTCTTTTATTGCTGAATGAATCATCTTGTACATGTACAAGAGTATATTTATAGTACAAATTGGAAATTAGAAAAGATATACAAATATATACACAATATTATCTTTCTATTTTTCCTACTGAATATTCCGATAATCTTCCTCCGTAGATAAATCATATCAATTAGAATCACGATGGATATCAGATTTTATCCATTCTCCAACACTCCCCCTCAAGCAGGTGGCTTATATATGTCAAAGACACCTAGCTTGCTCAGTAGATACATATGTTGTCTTTGACACAATGGCTTAGTGAAAATGTCTGCAGGTTGCTCCACAGTTCCTATTCCTCGAGTTACAATAATTCCTTCTTGAATTTTTTCCCGAGTGAAATGGCAATCAACTTCTATGTGTTTCGTTCTCTCGTGAAAGACTGGATTTGCTGCCAACTTAAGTGCAGCATCATTGTCGCAAAATAACTCACTTGCACCATCAACTTGTACACCAAGATCCGAAAGTAATCCTCGTATCCAAACTATTTCACAAACAGTTTTTGCTATAGCTCGATATTCTGATTCAGCTGATGATAATGAAACCGTCGATTGCTTCTTTGTCTTCCACGAAATTAAAGACTTTCCCAATTTAATGCAGAAACCAGTAATCGATCTTCTTGTCATTGGACAAGTGGCATAATCTGTATCACAGTAGGCCGTCATCTTCATGTTGCATTCACGTGATAATAGAATTCCGAGTCCTGGGCATCCTTTTAAATACTTTACCACCTTCAATGCTGCATTCATATGAGATTGCTTTGGACAGTACATGAATTGGCTAAGTATTTGAACCGCATAGCATATATCGAGCCTAGTCATGGTGAGATAGATTAATTTTCCAACAAGCCGCTGATATCCTGACGGGTCCTTGAGTAGTGGATCTTCCTTATGTGGGGATGAATTCGTATCGTATTCAAATGTCGTTAATTTGACATTCTACTCAATAGGTATAGCGGCTGGTTTACATCCCGACAATCCTGCTTCTGATATAATTTCTTGGACAAACTTTCGCTGACTGAGACAAATTCCCTTATCGGATTGAGCTATCTCAATACCAAGAAAATATTTGGGAGGCCCCAAGTCTTTAATATGGAAGGTCGAATGCAAATATAGCTTAAAATTCTAGATCGCAATATCATCATTTCCCATGATAAGTATATCATCCACATAAATAAGCAAATGAATTGATGAGATACCTTTGGTCCATGTGAATAATGCATAATCATGCTTGGAATGTTGGAAACCTGCACTTGTAAGTGTCGCGGTGAATTTTGCATACCACTGTCGAGAAGCTTGTTTGAGTCCGTACAGGGATTTACGGAGACGACATACTCTAGACTCCCCCTGTCTGCGTAAGCCCTGTGGAAGTTCTATATATATTTCTTCATCTAGATCACCATGAAGAAATGCGTTGTTGACATCCATTTGATGAAGTTTCCAATTGCGAAATGCAGCAATAGATAGAAAAGATCGCATTGTGACCTCTTTAGCAACAGGAGAAAATGTCTCGTGATAGTCGAAATCTTCTCGCTGTGTGAATCCCTTTGCTACAAGTCGAGCCTTATATCGTTCAATGGAACCATCTGCTTTATACTTGATTTTATAAACCCATTTGCAACCAATAGCCTTTCTATGAGAAGGTAAGGGAACAATATCCCAAGTATTGTTCTCTATAAGAGCACATAATTCAGCTTCCATGGCCTTTTGCCATCGTATATCATGCACTGCTTCTTCATAGGTAGAAGGTTCCTGTTCTTCAGAAATTCGACTAATACAGCACATATGTTCTGGCGATAGTTGGCTAAATGAAACATAGAAAGATACAGGATATTTTGTACCTGGAGAATCCAAGGTGGGACATATGTAATCCTTTGTCCATGTGGGAGGACGAATGTCTTCCTGATCGTCTAGGCCTTTCAACAGGTAATGACTCAGCAACTGGTGAAAATGATGTAATCGGCTGTGATGATGGACTAGGTGAATTATTTATTTCACAAGAGGAAGTAGGACACTCATTCAAGATATTTGAGTTCCCAGGGCATGCCATTGTAGATGTCTGCTCATGTACAATTGTCTGTTCAGGTGGAAGTATAATGTATTGTGGTGTTACAGGAAAATCTTCTAGGAATTGCCGATAATCCAATGTTGATGTCGATGGCTCCTCTGAAGAAATCATATCCTGGAAGGGAAATATATCTTCATGGAAGACCACATCTCGATTAACAAAGAAGTGACCTGTAGATACTTCCATAACTCGATATCCCTTCTGTAGAGTAGGGTACCCCATGAAAATGCATCGGATGGCACGAGGATCCAATTTATCTCGACGTCCCACATTCGTTGCATAGCACAGACATCCAAAACCCGGAGATGAGCAATACTTGGTTTTTTTTCGAAAAGCATTTCAAATGGTGTCCGTCCTTCAAGAATTCTTGATGGCATGCGATTGATTAAATAAGTAGCCGTGACCACACAATCTCCCCAATATGATTCATGAATAGAAGCTTGATATTTTAGTGCTCTAGCAACTTCTAAAAGATGTCGATGTTTTCGTTCAACAATCCTATTCTGTTGTGGAGTATAAACATAAGAACTCTCATGAAGTATGCCATGAGAGGACAGAAAAGATTGACACTCGGTTGAGAAAAATTCACGCCCATTATCTGTTCGAATTCTTTGAACGGATTTGTCAAATTGATTTTTAATCATTGACAAGAATTTCGATAGACGTGAAAAAGTTTGACTTTTGGATTGCATGAGGAATACCCAAGTGGCGCGAGAGTAATCATCCATGATAGTAAGAAAAAATCGAGATCCATCACGATGTGGTATGTGATAAGGACCCAAATGTCTACATGAATTAAGGAGAGAATGGTACTAGCCCGAGATACACTATTTGGGAATGGTGCTCGTGATTGTTTAGCTAAAGGACATATCTCACAATTAGGATGAGGGAAGTAAGCATTATGGCCCAAACGCTTATGTGAAAGCAAGATTTTATTATTAGAAACAGCATTACAAGAGATGCTTTTGTCTAAAGAATTGAAATCCCTTGAAAGATTGATCCAAAAATATAGCCTTTGCACCATACTACCCAAGCCCATCAGTTTCCCAGTCGAAAGGTCCTGAAATGAACAATTGTCTGAATTGAAATTGGCATGACAAAAATTTTCTTCACAGACTTTGGAAACAGACATGAGATTAAATTCGAATTCAGGAATATATAGGACATTTTTAAGAGTAATGTCTGGGCTAAGATGGACTGTACCTATTTTTGTGACATTGGTAAGATTCCCATTTGGGAGGCAAACAGTTACAACAGAATGATATATTTTATGGACATCAGAAAATAAATCCTCATTACAAATTATGTGGTCACTGACACCCGAATCAATAATCCATACATCAACTGAAATTGCATTACTTTGGCATAATGAAGTACCTGAAAAATTTGCAGCTTTGTCAACTGCCTTTAATTGATTTAGTGACTTCATGATATGGTGATATTGATCTTGTGTAATTGGTTGATGAGCCCTATCAATTCCTTGCGCCGATACCTGATAAGCAGAAAATTCTTTTTCTCCTTTTCCTTTGTCAGTAGGCTTGCCATGTAATTTCCAGCATGAATCAATGGTGTGATGCGGTCTCTTGCAATATTCGCAATACTTACCATTAATTTTTGAATTTTGCCCTCCCCCTTTCTGTGATGACGTGGCCCCATATGCATCATCGGATTCGGTTCCATAAAAGGGAGAATATGGACCGTCCGATTTGCGCCCATGTGCCTGATCTAGACCGTCAAATCTAGATGAATATGGACCATCCGATCCTCGCATGCCCCTTTGATTTGTGCCGTTAGATCGCGAAAAATATGGGCCATCCGATCCACGCCCTCTTTTGTGATCTGGGTCGTCAGATTTTATAAGAGTAGGGTTTCCTCTCTCTTCTTCATCCCATGGGGAGGCAGTCCCCTGAGGCATTCTAGATCTCGTTCCAAAGCTCTATGCACGGCGTGGTGGTCTTGAACCACCTTGAGCTCGAAAACCAGATCCCCTCGTTGCAGCAAGAGCCATCCTCTCTCCTCCTTTCTCATATCCTAAAGTTGCAAGCCACTGATTCTCCTCTTGAACGGCTAATTGGAAGATGCGACCAAGTGACGGCATAGGCTCCATGGCGAGAATCTGCGAACGGAAGGGTATGTAGCTCTCATTTAGGGTTAGGAGAAATCGCGTTACCTTCTCCCTCTCCTTGATTTCTCTGTATTGCTTGAGGGTTGCCTCTGGCCCTTCGAGCTGCTCCTCAGCGGCTTCAAGTTCATTCCATAGGGCTGAGAGTCGATTGAAGCAAGCTGTAACCGTGAGGTTCTCTTGCTTCAATTCCGACAAAGCTTGAGTGAGTGAAATTTTTTTCACTCGGTCGAGTTTCCCATACATCTCGCGTATATTATCCCACATTGTCTTTGAATCTTCAGTGGGAGGAAGGCTGGCTGCGACCTCGGGCGCTACGCAGTTCCCAATCCAAGTGCGAACGAGTTGGTTGCATTTGCGCCAATGTCGCCGCATTCAATCGTCGGCCGGTAACGGGATGGTTCCGTCAAGGAACCCATCCTTGTCTTTTGTTACAAGGGCTCGCCGAAAGTCCCTTGCCTAAGCACTGTAGTGGTTTGGTCCGGCGAGTTGAAGAGTGATAAGTCGCAACTCCGGTCCATCGGCCGATGATGTATAGAGTGGATCCCCTGGCTCTGGACATCCGCTGATGGTCGGAAAAACGAACGGCACAAATTCGGGTTGAAGACACGGGTAGGAATTTGTCCCTGGAACGTTCAGGTGCAATTCGGGTCAAGAGCTTGGGTCTGACTCATCATTGAATTGGAGCCCCTGACTTGTGTTTTCTCTGTTTTGTGGCCCGTAGGTCGTCTGCTGTTGACTTGATCCGGCCCCACCCCATGGGCGTTGGACTGGAACCCATTGAATGAACGGCCACTGAGTCGAGGTAGGGAACTGAGTTGCAGCAGTAATTGGAGTCGCGTGCTGTTGAGTGGGATCTCTCTGATCTTGTGAGCGATCAATCTGCTCTGAGATTTGGTTGGACGATTCCTCCATTGTAGGTAAGATTGGATCTTGACTATCGTTGTTGTTTGGGTTGTGCATGTCAGAGAAAACAATGAATTCCTTCGAAGTGCTAATTTGTTTTGCAGAATGTGGTTTGCAACAACAAATTTAGAAGACGTTCGAGGGCAATCCGAGCATTGTTTTTGTGGAAGCTAGGTCAGAAACACCTGCTCTGATACCATGAAAGAAACTGTAGGAAAAATGGAACTTGTATTCTTTTATTGCTGAATGAATCATCTTGTACATGTACAAGAGTATATTTATAGTACAAATTGGAAATCAGAAAAGATATACAAATATATACACAATATTATCTTTCTATTTTTCCTACTGAATATTCCGATAATCTTCCTCCGTAGATAAATCATATCAATTAAAATCACGATGGATATCAGATTTTATCCATTCTCCAACAGAGGATATCCAAGTTTATCACTATAACTCGACCATCCATGCCGACAAGGTCGACAACCCCGACATCACCTTCTGCAAAATTTCGGGGAAAGTACAGCGCAAGTGCCAAAACTTGGCACAAAAATTATAAAAGATACACTTAAGTGCCACTTTTAAAAAAAATTGGATCACTTAAGTGCCAAGTCGCCGGAACCCTGCCGGAAATCCGACGTGGCAATTTTTTATTACTTTTCTTGCCTACGTGGCTCGCCGGAAACTGAATCGGCCAAAAATCAGCCAAAACGACGTCGTTTTGGCTGACGTGGATTTAAAAATTATTAATTAAATAATATTAAATTATTAAAAATAAATTATTATAAAATCGATTTTAATTTTTCAAAAATCTGACGTGGACAATTTTTTAAAAAAAAATTGCCACGTGGATTTTTTATTTTGAAAAAAATGCCACGTCAGCAAATGAAGTCACTGGAAAATGGACACGTGGCAATTTGGCCGGAATTTTTCGCCGTTGGCACTTAAGTAATCCCTTTTGCTCCGATTTTGGCACTTTAAGTGTACCTTTTGTAACTTTTGGCACTTAAGTGTCCATTTGTGCCAACTTTTGGTACTCCAGAGATCCGCATGTCGCAAAATTTCCGTTCTTGTGCTAACGCGAGACTCTAACTTGCTTTTATGTTATGAATTTGCACAGCGTAATTTAATGTAGAAGTGCTTGTTTTCCTGTATTACTTTCCGATTTTTCAAGGTGTCTTTGTCTATACTGATCGGCGTGACAGCACTTACTTTAGGACTCGCAGTATTTCTTTCGCTCGAAGATAATTTCAGTGTCGTCGGAGGGCTACTGACCAGCTTCCTTCTCGGCTTCATCCTCCTCGCCCATCCCCAGCACAGGTCGGCAAACCGCCAAGACCGCAGCGGCCATGCTCCCGCCAATGAGCCTAAGTACAGCACGTACCAATACGTGCTAGGGCTTCTCGGCCTGGTTCTACTGATCATCGGGTAAGTTGAAACATCTAACGAATACACGGAGAAGTGTTGTGCTATAGTGATTTCATAAAGTAATCGAAGCATCTGACTCGAATTTTTCCTCCTTTTTTGCATTTTGGGGGAGTTTTGGTTCAGATTCACAATTGGCTTGGTGATGCTGTATAAAGGAGAGTCCTACCGAAAAACACCGGTGAGATGGTGACTGAGCAAAGATGGATTTCGGCAAGGACCACTCTCTTTATCATCGTCGGCTCAAGAGAATGCAGAACAACATGCGAAGTCGAGGATTGTAGTGAAAGTTAAAATACTGATGCATCGGCACGTAAATGCAATGGTGCAAACTTCCTCGACACCATACCGTAACTGAGAAAACCGTCGCTTGGTCAATCCTATGAACTCTCTCGTTTACGAACAGGCGAATTGGACATGGGACTTTTTCATCCTCCATCTGTTGGAAAAATTCGTGGAGGAAGGAGTCGTTCCTGCGTCTCCCTCTTCGGCTACCGATGCATAAACAACTGCAAGCAGGCAAAGCTTTGGTGGCAAGACGCTTTCTTCTTCATGACGATGGCCATTTAGATCATTTCCAAGAATTTAATAAATCAGGCCAGAAGAAACAGTCCCTCCCCACGCCATACCTCGGATAGTTTCAAAGTCCGCGACGAATAATACTTTGATATACAATTTCTTTCTTTTTTCTCCCCGGCAATTAGGTTTCTCCGCATTCAGGAATTTCCATATATAGCATCTAGAGTGTCGGGTTTTGGATCAGACATGTTAGGATACACGTGTGAGTTGTGTTAGAGAAGTAGTCCCACATTGGATAATTGATGTGGTGTAAAGCAATTAATATATCCTAGTTGGCCTATAACTCACTAGTTTAAGCTTTTGAGTTGAGATGGGTCCAACTGGATATATTAATGAGTTTGAACTTGGGCTTCCCCTTAGAGATCTCCTCAAGGTCTAGATATCTAGACTTCTGCTATGCGTCCCGGGTGATTACGGTTCCCGGGCAAGTAGGCGTTGTGGTGTAACAACATGGGCGCGTGGACGCTCCCAACAACTGGTATCAGGCATTGTGGTGTAAAACAACTGATACCAACTGGTATCAGGCATTGTGGTGTAAGTCGGCCGCACTATCCTCTCTCTCTTAGTTCTGGTTTAGGCCGGGATGGCTAAGAGAGAGCAAAGAACATGCTCAGATGAATCCGTCCTTGCTCCTCGTACTTGGCCAAGTCCAGCTCAAAATTGCCGTTCACTGTGGCCGTGATGTTGTACGTCTGGCCTTGGTTCGTAAAAAGTGGAACATTTAGGGCACGAATGATAACATTTCTAGCTAGAAATTGATTTCTAGAAGAAAAATAGATTTCTCCTGAAACTACTGTTTGCATGGCTAACATGTTGGAAATTTTAATGCGCTTGAAAAATGTCAAAAACCTGGGATTTTCATGGGCAAAGAATCGCAAGTAAATGCATAATTATACATGAATGCACACTTAGGTTTGTACAGGGCAAAATTGAGTTCAGAACAATTTGAGATGTATGTTGTATCATTCGAAGGCGGGGAGTTCTCCCCATTATATACGGATTTTTCCCAATGCCATTCCTCTTATCATTAGCTTTTTCCCAAGCCCATGATTATACATATAAGATGCAAACCATTCCACATGCAGCTACTCATTCTGCCACATCCTTTTTCAACTGGTATCAGGCATTGTGGTGTAACAACGTGGACCCGTGAGGATGGCCCTGGTATCAGAGCCGATGGTTACGGTTCCCGGGCAAGAGCGCCCAACAACTGGTATCAGGCATTGTGATGTAACAACGTGGACCCGTGAAGATGCTCCTGGTATCAGAGCCGATGGTTACGGTTCCCGGGCAAGTAGGTGTTGTGGTGTAACAACGTGGGCCCGTGAGGATGGCCCAGGTGAGCGTTGTGGTGTAACAATGTGAGCGGGCCAGGATGATGTTGGGCCAGAATGAAATCTGATTTAAGGGGGAGTGGACCTAACACTGGAGCTCACATGTTAGAGAAGTAATCCCACATCGGACGAGTCAGGCCTATCCAATATTTTTTTCTTGAACTTATTGTTGGGATCAGGTAAACACATCCCAAGCGAAAGTATTAAAGAAGATCAGTCGGCGGATCAGGTAAACACATCCCAAGTGAAAGTATTAAAGAAGATCAGTCGGCGAAACAACAAAGGAGGTGAGTTAGATTTCCGAGTAATTTCCGATAATCTTGAGCTCATTCCCTTTTGCTTACGCACTGCGTAGACAAGGTCAACTCTAGAGCTTATCCCGCGATTATATAAGTAAGCACGACGACGCCTTCTTGGCTTGTACTTGTTCCACCTTCTCTCGTTCATTCACGTACTCAACCATAAGCGTTTCTTCGAGCATCGATTCCTAGAGGCACGAGAAGTGAGAGAGCGGCGATGTCGAGCTCGAACCGAGACCTCGAGCGAGGAGCCGAAAAGAAGAGACCCCAAAAAGCCGACGGAGGTCACTATGCCGCGGCGACGACATACGTGGAAGAGGATGGCGAGTGGACCGCGTGGTTGATCCCCGCGTTCATCTTTGCTAACGTCGTCGTCTTTGTCTCCGTCATGTACATCAACGACTGCCCTGAGAAGAGCTCGCGGGTCTACGGCAGCTGCGTCGCCAAGTTCCTCGGCAGGATCTCATTCCAGCCCCTCAAGGAGAATCCTCTCTTCGGTCCATCTTCTTCTACGTAAGCACCGCAGCTCATTTCCATGTCCGAGCTTCTTCTTCCTTTTTACAGTTCCGACTTTCTCTTGTATAATTTTGGGACCAAGACATTTTAATGTTGATCGGAGGTGGTCTCCTGGCATCTCTGAAACTTCCATGGCGGTTTCTGTGTGCGTGTGATGAAGGTGTTCGGTGAAGTTCCAGGAAGTGAAATGGTCGTGTGACTCATAACCGTTGACTTCTTCGTATCAAATTGCTATTTTTTGGGTGTTTCGTATCAGACAGAGCATCACTCCCCCAGCTTGCATTAGGAAATGTCAATGTCAATTATCAAATTTTGATAAAATACACGTCGTACCTAATTGGGTTTGCTTGGTCATGAGCGCGACTATTTGTTCCAAAATTTTCAATTCAAAGAATGGATCCGATTATATATTAATAGGTTAATATCATGGAAAATCTCGTATTGGTATATATGTGATAATTTTACCCAAAATTGACTTTTTGATTACGAAAGACTCTAAACTGGTATAGTTATGACAAATTTATCCTTAATTAGTTTTTATTAAAATTTACCGTTAAAATTGTCAAGTTAGACAGATATATCAATTTTGGGTTTTACTCTCTATTTGTAACAGGTGCACTAGTTTTTGCGGTATAAATCTAATTTAACAAATATATTAGTTTGGAGTTTTTGGTGGCCAAAAAATTAGTTTGGGATGAATTTATCACAAGTATATAGTGGTAAAAATATTAATTTGTGGTAAATTTGTCACATGTGTATTAGTTTGGGATTTTTTTATGATATTGATTGGATTTTCCAACTGAGGAACTTTTGTAACTATACTTGTAAAAGAATATGATGAACGCTGCAAACCCATGAAAGAGTACTTGTGTACTTTTCTGGCAAACATTAGGTAATTTAATGGAAGTTATTCTGTAGGCTTAGTCTAAATGTAGAACTCTGCAGCTTCGAATATCAGTCGAAAGCACAAATTCCATGACAATTTCTGCGACGTGATTGGCTCTATTCACTATGTAGTCCATCGTCGACTGAATCCATCCTGTTTCTTTTCGTGATTCAAGAATTTGCCGGGGCAGAAGATATGTTTCATTTTATGCATAACTAGTTACTCGTTATTTGTGATGCGTTAGTGAGTTTCCTGGGTGAATTTTGATTTAAATCAACCTCTGTTGCCATTTGTATACAGATTGGACAGGATGGGGGCCCTGGACTGGAACAAGATAGTGCACCAAAAACAAGGTTGGAGACTGATCACTTGTATGTGGCTGCACGCCGGTGTCGTTCATCTGTTCGTCAACATGTTGTGCTTGGCCTTCATCGGCTTCCGCCTTGAGCAGCAATTTGGCTTCGGTAAGATCCGAGGAAATTGAAATTTATCGACTTGCACGGGCTTTCTAGTCTTGTTTCAGGACTTGAAAAATGATGATATGTCTTCATATTCTCATGCTGGATTTTCGACATTAACATTTTCTGGTGCTATGCCATGATGATTCGGGCAGTACGAGTGGCAACGATCTACCTGTTGTCTGGATTCGGCGGAAGCATTCTCTCTTCGCTTTTCATTCAGAACCGAATATCAGTCGGTGCTTCTGGTGCTCTCTTTGGCCTTGTAGGAGCGATGGTTTCTGAGCTCATCACTAACTGGACCATCTATTCCAACAAGGTCGATAGACTCGCCAATCTTTTTATTCGGAATCGATCATTGAACTATGAATCCTTTAAACCTCAATGCTCTCCCGTGCTTGATTTTCGCAGGCTGCAGCTCTTTTCATGCTGGTCATCATAATAGTACTCAATCTAGGACTCGGAGTCCTTCCACACGTAGACAACTTTGCCCACATCGGCGGGCTATTGATGGGCTTCCTTCTTGGCTTCATCCTCCTCATTCGCCCCCAGTTTGGGTGGGCGGATCAGCAGTACCATGGAGCTAAGGCTCGCACCAAGAAGTCGAAGCACAAGGCTTACCAGTACGTGCTGTGGCTTCTTGCCCTTGTTCTATTGATCATCGGGTAAGTCGACACTGACAATAATAGTGTGGTGTTTTGTCAAACTTTGGACAAGAATGCCTTGTGCTACTTTCAATGTCGGAAACGAAAATTACTTTTTTTTTTTTTTTTTTGGCAATTTCGGTGCAGAATCATAGTCGGGCTGGTGATGCTGTTTAAAGGAGAGTCCGGGAACGATCATTGCAGTTGGTGTCATTACCTGAGCTGCGTGCCAACGTCAAAATGGCACTGCGGGAACTGATGAAATCTGCAGATGAACTCCCATGCCTCGTCATATCTTGCGTGTTTGTTTTTTTCTTTTGTTTTTCTTCCCATGAATGTTCACCATTTGTTGATTCGAATTGATTGGGATGCAAAATTTATCATGTAAATGCTCAGATACAGAAATAGTGTACACAATAAGGTTTCTCAGAAAACTGCGAAATATATACCATCGGCGTGATGTTATTAACCCCTCCTTTCTCATTCCCTCGAGCTTACTCTTGGCCATGGAAATACCTGTATTGCTGTATTGAAATCATCGCAACAACGTATATACGTTCGAGCCAGCCAACATGTCTTGCAGACGCCGGGAAGAAAGAGAGAGAGAGAATTGTCCAAGGTTCATCCACAAACATCAATTGATGGCATAGTCCTATCTTCACATTAATCGCTCCTGTCATAATCGCGAAAGTGCCTTAATCTGACATCAGAAAGAATTCATGAGGATTAGACAGGGCTTCAGCTTCCAATGGAGGATGTTATTTGTGAGAACTCAAAGGAATTCCATGAATCTGCAGTGGCATTTGACCACTCTCCACTGACATTAAATTCCAATTTTTGTTACACACAGTGGCAAGGAAGTGGAGACTCTCAGGGTAGACCTGGCCCGGCCATGCGCACGACGTGGTCCAAGTGGGATGTAGGCTTTAATTAGACCGTTATCTTCCAGCAAAAAGGAAAGAGCGGGCAGCTAGGTGTTCATGTTAGGTGAGTGATTAGTTAAGTCATTTGAGAAAGCGACGCATTAGTTTTAGTATAGCTTGAGTGTAGTTACAATTTGGATTTATCTTTACTGACAAAAAGGATATGTTACTTCGAAACGCGGTCGTTTTAGATGATGAATCGATGCGTTTGAAAAAATTACCAACTTTCTTGTCTAAATTTATTGAATTCAATAGAGTGCCTTAATAAGACAGTAACATCTACGAAATGAGCAAGTGCAACCACCAAACGATTAAGGAAGAAATGTAGAGAAAGTTGGGAAGAATCTCTTGTTCATAGCAAGGATACGCACGCTGTGAACCGCTTGGACATGTGGAACCAAAACAGAACGGGAAATGCCCTTTGGGAGTGCGACCCGGTAGAGGAAATTGCTTTGAATATTGTAGGGTGATGAGTACCTGCATTCAGATGTTCTATTGCATAGCAAAAAGATCAAATCAGAGAGAGTTTTGTCATATTTCACGTGAAGCGTAACCTAAAGGATATATGCATATTTTGTTGTTTGTCTAGAGCATTAGAATGATCAAGAAAGTAGGTCTTGCTGATTGAGATCCGTAAAATGAGTAATCCAAATTGTGGGTTATTTGAGAAATGATGTATCATGGGATCTCAGGTGCATGGCATACTTTGGACGCTATATACGAGCAAACACCGGAGAGTTCTTAAGTTGGATTCTTTCACCTTATGTTGAGGCCAAAATTTTCAGTTCTTTTTATTGATCACCGAGCACTTTCGAGAGAAAGCACATAAGGACCTCGGACTTACAAGCCTTCAGTACGAATGGCATTATCATTGAGCTTTTGGTATACTCTCTTGTTGCATCGCAGGTTTACTATTCTCGACGATCGAAAACAAAAAAATTGTCTAATTCTTGAGTGTTTAACAACAAAACATGCACCCCTAGTTCGAAACAAGATAGTTGGTTGCTTCGATGACTCCAAGTCAGCGCGCTGCCTGATATCATCTTTACACCCTCTCTCTCTCTCGGGGCATACTCTTCTTGTTCATGTGGACTAAAAGTACAGAAACGATGCACACTTCAAGCTGATTCGGTATGGGAAATTGCTGCGAAGGTTCCCGCAGATTCATATTAATTGTCAAATCTATTGTTTAAGCAGCCTGTCAAAGTGGATGTCCCACCTAATATCATTATATTGAAGAATTTCTCCTCCTACTTTGTCTGGCTTGGCCCGCACGATTTTTCTCTCTCACTTCCAAACAAACGTTTTTGCCGCCCTTCTTCACAAGCATTATCAATGCCCGATCCTCTATTTTCAGGAGATTTTAATAATACTGATGGAACGATGAAGCAAATTTGGGGTATCCAAATTGAGTGATGATCATTAAACAATTGTTCTTTACACATTGAGGTAGGCGTTTTAGAATAATATAATATCTCCGGAACAGTAGTACGTTGCAGAATGCATTAGATTTAGCTTGTGCATTGCAAGCATGCACTTGACTGGTGCAACAATATTATTGACAAGAGACTTGTGTCTGTTAAATTACTAGTTGCATTTTCTATATATAATCTGAGATCTCAGAAATCCCATCTGTTCAGTTCTTCTCCTTGGCCAAATTCATCTGTTCAATAGAGCAAATGAATCATGTGCCGTAAACTCGTGGCTCTTACCGACTTAACTGAAGGAATCAACAATCCTCTCCTTCCCCTCTATGTTTCTCTGATCATCCTCCTCTTCATCCATAATCAATTCAAAGCTCGGCCGCTCATTAAGTCGCCAGCACTGCCTCTTCCACCAGGACCCCGTCCATGGCCAATCCTAGGCAATTTTATGCAGATAGGGAAGATGCCTCATGTTACCCTATCGGAATTTGCCGAAGTGTATGGCCCTCTCATATCCTTGAAGCTCGGCACTCTGCTCGTGATCGTGGGGTCGTCACCAGCTGTTGCCGAGGAAATTCTTAAAGAGAAGGATCGTTTGTTGTCCGCTCGATATGTCCCTCATGTGATGCCAGCTGAGAGATCGAAGCTCAGTTACATATCGCTCGGATGGTCTCCGAAATGCGGGATCGGATGGAAATATTTGCGAACAATATGCAAAACCGAGCTTTTCTCAAGGAGCGCCATAGAATCTCAGAACCGTGTTCAAGAGAAAAAGGTTATGGAGATGGTGGAACTGATCAGTTCGAAAGAGGGTGACGTAGTGAATATTGGAGAAGTTGTTTTTGCCACTGTACTCAACATGCTGAGCAACATTCTTGTCTCGAAAGACTTCATCGAGTTCAAGAATGGGACGGTGGATGGAGAGATGAAAAATCTTGTCCGGCAGATGATGGAGGTGTCTGCTATGCCAAATATATCAGATCTTTATCCGATCTTAAGTGGATTGGATCTCCAGGGTCTACAGAGGAAATCGAAGGAACTGACGTTGAAGATGAATGAAATGTGGACGGCCATTATTGAAGAACGGCGAAATCGGAAAGGAAAAGAGGGCGGTGAAGCAGCACAATCAGACTTCTTGGACGTTCTCATTGAAAACGACTTCACCGATGAAATAATCAACCAACTGTACATGGTAAGAGCTTTATATGGTCCTAAAGAGCAAAAAAAGTACATATGATCTGCAGTTTTCCACTTTCACATCTGAAGCCTCTTATCCTGTTGTTTAGTTCAAAATTACAGAAGTAATTACCAAGTACTGAATAGGAAAAACTTGAAACTCAAGGGCCATGTTAAAATTTGTTATCTTATGGAGTGTTTGATGTCATAACAGGAGTAAGGTTATACTTTATAACCCTTCATAAACATTCAACGTTGTTATGTACCTTTTGAGCACTTTGCTTTACAATGTAGATAATTTTTCTACAGGTTCTTCTGCTTCAGTCGCCAATAGTCATATTATAAATTACTTAAGGAGCTACCTGTCTAAGATCCCAAAAAGAGACGGACCTACTTTTTCCTAAATAACTAAAGAACGACAAATCAATTCCTGACATTATATCAAACTGGAAAAATGTTGATTGAAGGACTAGCTATGAATTGGCATTGCTTCAAGCTTCGCTTGTTTGTCAAATGAAAATGGGATTATCTTTGGCATGTTAGTTTCATTGTCAGAATACCATGTTTCCAGTTTTAGAGTCTATTCAGCATGCACAGTGGATTGAGTTGATTCTGCTCTATGTTGCAGGAGCTTTTCACTGCTGGAACAGACACTAGTAGCACAACAGTTGAATGGGCAATGGCAGAGCTGATAAAAAACCCAGAGTCCATGGATAAAGTTCGAGAAGAACTTGCAAAAGAAATCAGCCAAGACAAACCAAAAGAATCCAACTTATCCAAACTTAAATACATGGAAGCTTGTGTCAAAGAGACACTGAGGCTGCACCCACCAGCACCATTGCTCCTGCCTCACCGTGCTCCTCAAGCATGCAGTCTGATGAATTACTTTATCCCTAAGAACTCTCAGATACTAGTCAACATATGGGCGATTGGGAGAGACCCTACAATTTGGAAAGATCCATTAGAATTCAATCCAGAACGGTTCGTGCAATCGTCCTTGGACTTCAAAGGCAAACACTTCGAGTTTTTACCTTTTGGCGCTGGAAGAAGAATATGCCCCGGACTGCCAATGGCTGCTAAGCAAGTTCCCTTAGTTCTCGCTTCCCTGATTAAGTTCTTTGATTGGACACTTCCCCATGGAACTGAACTTAGCAAGTTAGATATGACGGAAAAATTAGGCATCACTTTGCAGAAAGCACAACCTTTATTCCTCATTCCTAAAGTTAGAAAATGAGGATCGGTATAATGTGGTTTTACCTATGTGTGATGCCAAATCTGCAATTCCTAAGATTCAATCAGCCTGCCTTCCTAGAAAATGTGAAAGTAAAAAGAAGGCTGTCTGTCCTCCATGTAAATATCAGAGGACTTTGTCGTCAAGACATTTTAATGTGCAATTATAACCTTGATCAGTGTAGTTTTGTAGGTGAACTCATCCCATAATCACAGCGTTGGAGATCAAACAAGCCAATCGATTATAACACTAATCTCAGATTCACAAGATAATACGTGTACAAATTGTATGAATATGGATGATAAGCACAAAAGAATAATTCCACTGAAAACAGTACTTTGAATACAGACTCATGACTCTTGACTAGAGCAAATTGATTGACACAATGTGAAAGATTCATCGTACATAAAGAATCAAAATAATCAACATGACACCAAACAACTAACATGTAAACCCAGAATTTCTACAACGAATGAACTTTGATCAGTATTGAGCTACTCATATAATGCTCCTATCCCGAAGACAAATCTTATCTGCAGCAAAAGAATGAAAGAATGACAAGTCTTCCTCTACCTACAAAGAATTTCATAGTCATCTATGTGCGGAAAGAATGGTAGTTAATGGTTTGCATGGTGATAAGATGCGGAGATCAATTGGGCTGAGAAAAGGAGGATGAGCTGCCTGCAACATCAGCAGGTGCCCATGCTGAGACTGTATAAAGAGGCTGATCCTGCCAACTCAGAGTAAGTGCTGCTCGATCTTCCCCGCGCTCACTGACAATAAAATCCTCATCGGCGTCGTACATCTTCAACAGCATCTGGCTTTGAATTCTCTCTCTTTCAGTAGTTTCCAAGCAACGGAATGCTCCTTGCTCCATTAATTTCCTCCAGTCGTCGAAACTCTGGTGCCTTTCCAATCTGTCGCTTCCTTCACAAGCCACGATATTTCTGATTTCCCGGGCGAACATCTCCTCTATCTTAATCCTTGCCGCACTCTCGAGTGGAAGGCTTGAATGAACTGAGTCAAACAATGCTGAATAGTATCTCAATGAATTGATGACTCTCACTTCAAAGCTGCTGGTATTATGATGGGCTTCTTGCTCTGCCATCAGGAGAACAACTGGGTTCGTGCTTCGTATCAATCTGAGAAAGTCCCTGAGTGCTCCTCCACTGCCATCATAAAGCGTCTTGTGCAATTGGCAAACACAGTTCACGGCGACACTTTCTCCCTCCTTCACGTGAAGCATCCACAGCCTCACGTCTTCCAGCCNAAGATTTATAAAGTTATAAAATTAAAATGATATAAATTATCTATGTCAATGTTGTTTATCTTATGTGACACTATCGATATCTTCTTTAGTAATGTCTTTTGTGGCGCTGTCTATCTTATGATTATTGTTGCAAACATTAAGAGCGATATGCGTGCTGGTCCGTTAGCAGGTGCCCGTAACTTTCAATGACCTTTTTTCTCAAAGTTGGGTTGATAAGGAGGAAAGTCGGGCGAAAGCGACTCTGACTTTTAACTATTTAATTCATTTTGTTCGATGAAACATGGAAGATAGATTCTCATTGGGGGCGTGACGGGGTCCACACGCACTTCAAATTTGAAGAACCCCACGGAGCATCGCCCTTCATTTGTTGGCTTTCAACACATCAAATGCCTTTTTCTTTTTCTTTTTTTAAATATCTATGGTAGAGAATCTTTTTGCTAAGAGAGCCACGTTCCATTATGCCAGCTCGAAGGGGCTTCTCTTCCGAACCTAATAATGACCGCAAATTCCTACTTTATTTTTATTTTATTTTCCTCCCTCTTTTTTTTTTTTTAATTTATTTCTTTTTTTATTTCTTTCTTCCCCATCTATCATTCTCTAATATAATTTTATTAAATAGAAAACTGTACTAATATACCTGAAATACTAAGATACCTAAAATATGTAGTATATATTTATATTTATATATATAATTTATATTATAAGATAGAATTTAATTCAAAATAAAACTTAGAGGATTCGGATTGCATAAATCCACTTGCGTCTCCTTAAGCTGGAAGAAAACCCCCCTACCCCACGTCAGGCGTCGCGCTTTGACTATGTTGCGAGATCTTGCCGATGCCATTGAAGCAAATATACCACCTAATGCCAAGGAATGTCATCCTGCCTACCAGGGGTCGCGTTAATAGAATAAGAGAAAAAATAAAATACGAAAAGGAAAGGAGAAATCAAAACCCTAACTCGAATTTTGGATTGACCTAATTCTAAAAATTGCTCGTCAAATCTGATGAGAAGTTGACCATTGCCGAGTATGTCCACCACCACGTTGTTCGGGTGCACTTGGTCACATGTGTCGACTAAAGGAAGGAGATGGTGAACCCATCTTGCAAAGTGAGAGGGGGGGGAGGAGAGAGAGAGATTAGTCCAAATTGCTAAAACGGCATTGAAATTGTGGCCCCTCAACTCGTGAATAGTTCGATAATAAAGTTTGGTCGTTTCGAATTTTGGGCTGTCGCTGTTTGCATAGATTTCCATCATTGTTGCTTCGAGAAATTAATAAATTTTAGTTCGCATATGAATTACATTTCTGTGCCATTTATATTAAGGTTAGGCATAATAAAAGTTCCGTTCATCATTTTTTTCTTTTTTCTTTTGCCCTTTTTTACGATCATTTATTTTAATTAGAGAGTTCTACGGGGCCAGGTGAAATCATAATATGGCCACATTCGATTGTGTCTTGTGATGGGTAATGCCTGCGACAAGACAATCGATCGCAATCTTTGCTTGATTTTATCCTCTTCAATGCACGTGACGTCCTTGTGTATGTAATATTCGGCTCCTTTGTAGGCTGGTGGGCTCCACATGGATTTAAAAGAAAAAAAAAAAGAGAAGAAAGGGAGTTGAAAAGTCAAAGGAGAGGAGAGAGAATAAGCGGGGTTTTGTCTCCCACTTTCAGAAACTAGAAGCAGTCACGAAGGAGAAAGGAAAAAAGGAAAAAGAGAGAAAAGGGAAGAGAGGGAGAGAAGGAGAAAGGGAAAGGAGGAGAGTGTTTCACAAGTGCGCGTCGTGGGAGCCTCGCAAAGCCGACTCAACTATTTTATGCAACACCCGCTGAGTACACATGCCTCTTATTCCTCCAATCGAAGTATTTTTCCGGTTTAGGGCTCAAATTCGGAATATTGAGAATATTGAGCGGTGAAGTCCGATTTTTATGTTATTGAGCTGTGAAAACTTATAAGAATGGTAATTTAAGATGTCATGGACCCGTGGGATTTTACGGAATTTGATTTGAGCTTGTAGTTTGTCCGAAATGGAATTTTGAACTTCTGCGCGCTGGATGTACAGTACGCGCGCGGTTGCTGTGGAGTCTGATTTTGTTGGTTTCGGCTCGAAATTGGATTGTCCTACTAATGAGTCTTCTAGTGCTCGGAATTATCTTCGTTTTGATTATAAGATTGCTTGAATTGGAGTTCGGATGAGAAAGTTATGGCATAATCAAGTTTTGCACCCTAGTCTCACTTTTTGAACGACTTTGAATAAATTGCTTTTATTAGGCGTTTTGTTAGCTCTTAGGGGTCATTTTATTAGTGTTAAGGCATCATTTAGTTGTCTCAATAATTGAGGTAGAGTTTTATCGAGTTTTAACTCATTCTTCAATTATTTGTTAGGACCGCGAGTTTGACGATTCAAATATCGTTTTATTGGATCGTAGGCGACAAGGTGAGTGGTACTATATCTTCTTTGAATTTGTAAAATTCATGTTGAGAAAATTATATGGATCATATATAGTATGAGATTATGGAATTACATTATTATTGCATAAAAATCAGATTGGGCATGGACTACCTTTTAATTGTTTATAAATGTTTGGAAAACGTATTATGCAAAGTAGTAGAAGGCAAAATATATTTTTAAGTGCTTCGCAAATGGTTTATGGAAAAGTATGTGGATGACTTGAGAAATTGTGGATGATGATGTTGCAAAAATGTATTTATTTGGTTTATTATATTGATTCATGGATTGACTTTCTCTGGTATTGGATGATGGTTATTTTGCTCATTATTGCTGTGAGCTCATTGAGGGGCATGTTGGTATGTATACTAGATAGGATATCCTTCTAGGCCGAGCCACCGGCATTATAGGTAGAGACCTTGCCAAGGGGAATCTTGGTCGCCTTGTCACAAGGCGTTGTGTCGTAATAATGGTAAGAGATTGAACAATAGATTAGTTAATGTATGGACCACTTGTGATTTTTGAATGGAAATTATTCAATGGATTTGACCATTAATTCTGGCATTGTGATGGTTATTTAAATGAGTTTTTCATATGAGTATAAAAATAACTCCTATATGATTCATTATGTATTTTATATATTGAATGGAGTTTAAAGATTATGGGATTTCTTTGAATCCATGCATAGTGCTTGTCCGATCTGCTTAGAAGATATGTATTACTCATTGGGTGGTGGTTGCTCATTCCACTCATCATTTATGTTTTCAGGTTCCTCGGTTAGCGGCGAGTAAAGCGAGAGCGCTGTTGGGGGGAAACTTTTGATTCTTTTTGGGTATGACTTGAGGAAGAAATTTGTTTAGTGCTTGTTATCTTTTAGGTTGGCTGAATTCTGTTTGTTAATATTATTTTGGAGGATTATAGAAACTCTGATGTATAGCCAACGTGTTGGTCTATCTGATATATATATATGGGCTTGAGTTTATATATGTTGATATCAGGTTGTTGGTTATTGAGGCTGTGTCCTTCGTGTGGAAGGACGGCCGTGTCATATTCCCTTTTCTTGCAGTTTCGGGGTGTGACATTAATCGCTCCTGTCATAATCGCGAAAGTGCCTTAATCTGACATCAGAAAGAATTCATGAGGATTAGACAAGGCTTCAGCTTCCAATGGAGGATGTTATTTGTGAGAACTCAAAGGGGTTCCATGAATCTGCAGTGGCATTTGACCACTCTCCACTGACATTAAATTTTAATTTTTGTGACACACAATGGCAAGGAAGTGGAGACTCTCAGGGTAGACCTGGCCCGGTTGCAAGATGATGATAAAGGTGATTTGGATAGGAAGCTTGAACTGAAAATTAAACGGCAGATTGGCTTTAGTTTGAGGGCGTGAAGAAATGTATCGGCATCGACGATCTAGAATCAATCGGCTCTAAGTGTAGTGACAAGAACACAAATTCTGCCGTTCCAGTGGTCCTAGAGATTGGGATGGGGGTGGTTGACCAGATTCCTTGCTCTGTCACTGAAGAGATGAACATTGATTTGGTTGCTGATGATTCTGCAGAACAAGTCAAGACAGCAGTAAGATCAGTTGCTGATGATTCCTGGGAACATCCTATCAACAATACCGGTATGAGTTTTGTGGTCGATCCAAAAGGTTTTGTCTGATTATCGGGTTGAACCGAATCCAATGCTCACCCTTACTTCTGGGCCGTCCATTGATTGGTTCTATTACAACAGTAGGCCGACGGGCCTGGTTTACCCAGCCCATTTCGAGCTTTCCAACTTTTTTCTATTATCTCGGTGCATCAAAATAATAATAATAATAATAAAAATAATAAAAATAATTACACAAATGACTTTTGAATTTTGGTCTAAGGTATAATGTCGTTTTTAAAATTTTAATTTATTTAATATGACCTCTAAAATTTTGACAAATATTAAATCTGATCCCTAAATAATGAAAACATCTAGTATTACCATTTTATTAATTCAAGTTTAAGCATTATTCAAATTTTCATATTAAGGACTAAATTGAATATGTACTAATAATTCATTGATCATATTAAATATATCAAAAATTCAAAATTCAAAATATATATTAAATTAAAATTCATGAATTATATTGAATAAATTAAAAAATTGAGGATGAAATTGCACCTCGGCTAAAGTTTGGAGAATTTTCCCAATAAAAACCAAACCTTTTATTCCCGCCAAAAGAACCGCCGTTCTGCGCCACGCACCCCGAAGCGGTTTCCATTTCGTCCTCGCAGCGGAAGAATCGACCGTCTTCCTCTTCTTNCCCTCCGATGACGAAGAAACTGACATTTTTGATTGTCTTGTCTTTTGTTAAAGTCAAAAGACTGAAACTGCTTCTGTCGATGATGTGGACGAAGAAAGTAAATCTAGGGGACCCAAAAATTCGTATAATTCTGGGATGACGTATACCGGGCACATTGCTAACCAATTTTGTACACATGGAATTATCCCTTTTCCAACACATTGGATGTCGAACGGTGATATGGTCTTGATCTCAAACCGTTAAAATCTGGTATTGTAATCTATTGTAAGGAAGCACATGCGGAGTATCTTCATATACTTTATTAATCTATGACATAATAATATTCTACTAGACTTATATTCATTGCTGCCATCATCCCAATGGGATTTTTGCCGAGGTGGGATGGTATTTTTTGAAATTTGTATTTAGGATCGATGCTTGACGTTTGGATGCTTTGGTTGGTCGACATCGATCCTTTCTTCTACTCATTCGACTAAAGAAAAGGCCAAGAGATGACGGGGCACCCATCTCATCTTGTAAAGGAAGGAGGAATAGAGAGATTGGGAACGTAACATCTATACAATTTTAGGGAAAACGTGATATTATTGACAAAGAAGTTGAAATCGATCATTTACAATGTTGACGAGATGGAACGACGATCCAGCGCCAGAAATTGCTCGATCCAAGGAGCTGTAAACGATTCCGTTCGTGCTCTCGTAAAAAAAGAAGAAGGTGAATGATACAAGACCGAGACTAAGGGTGTCAATGGGTTGGGTCGGGTCGGATTTTGATGTTACCCGACCCGACCCTAATCCTACAGGGTCATGCTTTGGCCCGACCCGACCCGACCCAACTCGAAATGCATTAGACCCAAACAAAAGGGTCGGGTCGGGTCGGGCCAGAGCGTGACCCTTTATAAGTTTGGTTTCAATTTCTTGTTTAGCTCAAAAACTCTAGAGAGTTGAAAGCCAAAACGTACAGAAAGAGATAAAAACTTCTTTTCTTTTGTTTATTTTATCCTACTTTACCATTTTCTCTCAACGGATGAGGACCAAAATGCAGGGACGGTACCAGTGTCAAAAAGGCTTGCATGCGACCCGTTTTGACCCGACACGACCCTAAATTTAGGGTATTTTCGGGTCGGGTCCGAGTATGGAGCCGGTATCAGAAAATACCCTAAGTTTAGGGTCGGGTCGGGCCGGGCCGGGCCGGGTCGGGTTGGCTCGGGTCTTTTTGACACCCCTAACCGAGACGACAAAGAAACAATCATATTATGAGGAAATGTCATGGGATTTTTACGATTGCATTTCTCTTTCGGGACGGGACGACTCCACGCAACGGTCCACCCTCCTCCTCCTCCTTGTTTATCATCTCTCTCTTTCTTCGCCAGTTATTAGTTGAGACCTTCTCCAGTCAACTTATTTATCAACTTATCAACAAGTAAACTACCAACCATGACTAACTACCAAGATTTGCTCCAATAACCACTTTTTCCATATGAGAAAAGGGAGGTGGGAGATTCGAATCCCCACCTTTCAGGGATTGGGGTGAAGACGATTTAATTTGAGGTGTAGGTTTGAGTTCCCACACCCTATAAGGAGGTAGGCTAAAAGTTTAAGAGTTAAAGTTAAAGTACGACTACCAAAAAAAAAACCTGAAATCAAGAAAAGAAAAGGATAAAAGGACACATTTTTTTATTGATAAAAATTAACTGAAAGGCCAAAGATGAGTCGTTGCGAATGACTATGCCTACATGTCTAAATTCATTTTTTTTATATAATTTTTTTTCTATTTAAATAGGTTTATCATAAATAGTATCGTTAGCAATCAGTGCAATTTCTCTTTCCATATTCTATCTAACTAAGTATTATTAAACTCACCAACTTCATACGTATAGATTTATCGCTTGTTTGACATGCCATCAGATGTCGGCGATGGCATGATATCTTTAAATATATGAATTCATGGATTCGAATGTTGCATGATGATATAACATGGACCTTAACTTGTGATCTATCGTAAGGAAGCACATGCGAAGTGTCTCCATAACTATGACATAATAATATTATACTGGACTTTTATTTTCTTGTCCGATTCCAATCGAAGTTGCCACACTATCATCCATATCCTTACGCGCATCGCTTGAGTGCGGTACAGCTGCACGATAGCCCCATGTTGAGCCCAATCAGCATACTCAGCTGGACCAAAGAGTTAATCTACGGCCGGTTGGGGGGTCTCGGGGTTTCATCTATTTATGAATTATAACTTGTATCTTTCCTTTCAAAATTTGCAAATGAGGAAAAAGAAAACTTGCTTTAGAATTTCAGAAATTCTTGAAAAGAAATTATATAAAACTCTACAGGTCAATATTTAAATATTAAGTGTTTTATGTTAACAAAAAAAGTGAAAGTATAAGTGCCCTTCAAAATTTACAAAACTTCAAAAAGTTAAAAACAAGAACAACCTCTATGCAAGCTTTACTTGATATTTTTCTTTTACCGGGGTCTACACTGGTCAATTGCTCTCTAGAAATTCTTCTTTGGTGTCACGTAGTGATTTTTAATGTTCGATTGTTGCTCATGTATCATTTGCCATCGAAGAAAATCTCTAATGAGAGCATTACTAGAGGATTCATAGGACAACACAAATTTCTTAGACTAAGAATATGGAACAACCGCGATATTCTATCGAGCGTTGTCCGTCTGTTGACATGATTAGTTGAACATGAAGTTGGGGCAATATGACTATCATCAACTAGAAAAACCCTCAAGTTTAGGTGTAATCCTAATTTTGTGCAAAATATTTTTTCATACAAAAAAATTCTTCAACTTTCGCTCTAGTTCCAAATTTGTCAATGTGTTTGAAAATTGCCACTAATTTTTTCAGGATTATCAACATCATGAGTTTACTATTATTTCATACGGAGGTGAGTGTATTCATGAAAACGCGGGTTCTAATAATGAACTTCTAACCAATCCCAATATTGATAATTTTGAAGAAATTAGTAGCGGTTTTTGGACGCGTGGTCAAATTTAATACTATAGTGAAAGTTGAAACATTTTTAGACAAAAAAAATTGCGGTACCTAAAGTTAGAGAAAATTTTGGGGAATTATTAATAATAATAAAATAAAAAAGAGCCTCACAGTATTAACACTTCATGAATGTAAGGAAAAGATGAGGTTCACACTAGAGGAAGAGATCGTATAGAGCGTGCAAAAAATAATTATATTATTATTGTTAGACGCTTCTTCTTTATCAAGGAGCATGTGTTTCTATATTTAAAGCTACGATTATGGAAAAAAGGAAAACGCCCAGGGAAGAAGTGATTTATTTTTTTTAAAATCAAATATTTGGAACTTCATAAGTAAAAAGTGAGAAAAGAAGACAACCGAAATTTATACATAATGCTGTCAACTGTCAAAGAGGGAGGACTATAGCTCCTAAATTACATTAATGTATTTCCCGAATTAGCTTCCACAAATATATAACTTGAGGATTTGTTTAACTTTTAGAATATATATAATTTGGATTAAAAGTGAAAAATTGGAAAACCCTATATATGAAATACTTGAAATTCTTATAGGGAAAATTACCAGAAAAGGTACTAAACCTATCACACCATTGTCAATGNTGAGGATTTGTTTAACTTTTGGAATATATATAATTTGGATTAAAAGTGAAAAATTGGAAAACCCTATATATGAAATACTTGAAATTCTTATAGGGAAAATTACCTGAAAAGGTACTAAACCTATCACACCATTGTCAATGCAACCTTAAAACCTTTTAATTTGACTAATTTAGTCCTACAACCTTTCGATGATTTGTTAATGTGGTTCAAAACGACATAGTACTCAATCGAACGAAATGAAAAGTTGCAGAATTGAATCGAACAAACGCCAAAACTTATGTCTCTTCTGAACCCGGAAGGGAGGAAAAAAAAATCCAATTTGATGAATCTTCCTTTGGGAGTTGAAGTCCCTTTGGAGAACATGTGCTACGGTGGATTGAATTAAAGTACCCATCCAGTATTTGGTTGTACAAAATGAGAGATGATTGGATAATAATTTTTAATCTACCATAAAACAAAAGTAAATTTTGGACAACAAAAGAACCAAATAACAGATAATTAGAAATTGTTATGAAATTCATCCTTAAAAAATTTATGGCTCATAAAAAATCGTTATTCTTATAATGGCCCAAAGATTATCATGTTAGTAAAATCTTATTAAAAAAATAATAAATTGACTTTTGATGCCCATCATGCGTGGTTTTGCAATTTAATATTCATCGTCCACAGAAAAATCAGAAGATCTGCGTGCGAGTTCGGGATAATGAGGAATCAACAAACCATGATATGCCTTGGGACGGTATCTAGACGTGTTCCCACGGCGGCATTTAGATGGCGCTCCGAGCTGATGGAGCTTTATATGTCTCCTTAGGATGAAATATCTCATATAATACACAAAAAAAAAAAAAAAAAAGTTGAAAGTCAAAAGATTCTCCCTATTAAAGTTCGTCAATTGTTAGTTGTTGTCGTTGGCGCGCGAGGATTTGGATTCGCTCAAGTGGAGTTCTATCGCTTCTTCATTTTTTTGACACATTTTCGGATGTTGCACGATGGTATAGTATCGATCGAAAATCGTTAAAAGTTGGGACTGTAATTTATGTTGAGGGAAGTAGATGCGAAGTATCTTCATATGCACCGTTAATCTATGACACAAATATTCTACTAGACCTTATTTCTATTTTGAATCACACTGAAAATTACCATAGTATCATCCTTAATGATTAAAAAAGAAAGAAAGGAAAAAAAAACACTGCGATGTTTTCTTTTCATCATTAATGTTAAAAAAAGAAATAAAAAGAAAAACATTGGGATTTTCATTTTGATCAAATAAAAAAAAACACATTGCTATTCATGTGTGTCGCTTTGCGTGAAATGTTTCAAGTTCTCGTTAGTGCTTTATAGTTGCTCGAAGGAGGGCAGTTATGTAACGGATGGCTCTCATCGCAGAGGGAGAGGTCGACGTGGAAATCCACATTGTTAATGATAATAAACCATGGACCCAACGTTGAAAATGATGTAAATGGGCACCAAATGGGTTGGAAATTGTTGCCAGCCGTAAAAGGAGAAAGAGAAAGAAAAAATTGAAAAATTGAAACCCGTGGCCTCTAATTAAAAAAAGGGAAAGTTAATGCCCCTTCCACAGGTAGACGTCATTCGGTCGGAGTGTTAGTCCATCCACACGTAAATCAAGAGGGCCCCTACAGTAGAGATGTTGTTAGCTCACTCAAGCTTAAAAAAATTCGACAACTCTTTGTGGAGTCCACACGCCTTCTTTTATCATCTCTTTCTTTCCTTCCAAGTTTCCATATTTCGTTACCCTAGTAAGTCTCCCGTGACCCGTGAATCGCATTCACCTTAGAATTGCATAGATATATTCATAAACAAAGGAAACGGAAAAGAGAGCACCTTAAGACAGCATAGATATAACGCAGTCTTAAGGTGCCGTCTTTGTTTATGAATATATATATATATGCAAAGTAGGACTTTCTCCGTGAGCATCCGTATTGGCGTTGGATATTTCGACATGAATGGATTGATTTTAAAACTTTTCAATAAATGAGATATCAAAATATAAATATATAAAGTTAAATAATAATAATACAAAAAAAAATAATAAAAGGGGAAAGAAGAAAAATCTTAATTTTTCTATTTTTGAGGATAGGGAGCGGCGGTTGGGAAAGAAAAGACGGAGTGAACGGGGCGGCGATGGGTTGAGCGATGAGGAGGAGGAAGCAATTCAAGGAGGGAAGAGGGAGGGTGGTTTCGTGGGAAATTGTATAAAAATAATAATATTAGTCTACGTTATGTAATACGAGAGAAACTGGATATGTAATAAGATATTATTGTTTAGAAAATAATGAAAATCTTTCAAGGAAATACTTAGTGGGAAAAGTTGGAGGAAGAGTGTGCCTTGTTGACCCATTCTCAAATTTTTTTATTTTTTCCATGTTGTGTACACTTATGAAAATTAAGTTGCAATGTATATTTGGTCTCTCTTTGTAACCTTCGACCCCACTTAATTTTCGCAAATTACAAACTCGACTCCAAGGAATACGAAAAGACCAACCCACCAGTGACTTCTAGTGTGGTGTCGAGTAAACGAAGGAGATGGGGGACCCATCATGCTAGGGCCTAGCGGATAGGAGGAAGGAACGCAGATTTTGCTAGAGAATTCGTAAGCATTTGCGTATGCAAACCTGCCAGAGCCCTCCTAGATAAAGAAGAAGCACCCCCAAAGCGAAGACGTCGGGGTTCCATATCGATAGCCACCACCTTCTTTGTTCCTTAATCTCTTGCAATCCTTTTATCAACATAAAAAAATGGCCATTCTCTTCCTCTATGTAGTCCAGACTAAAGTCATTGACGCCAGGAACCTTCAGATTGCGAACCAGGGCGACGGAATTCTCCCGTCTTCTTTCGTCCAAGTCTGGTTTCACCCCAGGTACAAATGCCACACCCTTGCCGACCCACGAGGCGGCTCCTCCCCCTCCTGGAACCAGACCCTCCACGTCCTCTTGCCCCCAGGGACTGCTGTCGAGGACGCCGTGCTGCACGTCCACGTCCTCCACGCCGGCCCTGAGCTGCTGGTCGGCTCGGCCGAGCTCTGCCTCCACGATGTCCTCAAGGACGACGGTGGCGGCGGAGGGCACCCCATCCGGCGGACACTCCAGCTGAACCCCAAAGGGACGGTTGACGTGGAGCTTGCTGTGCACGAGATGCGCGGGGTGCCTCCCACTACCAACGTCGTCTCGCTGCCGCCACCACCGCCACCGAGGTCTGGACAGGAAGAGGATATTGGGGCGATGTTTCCGGGGTTCAATCTGATTGCCGCCACAGTGGCTGCAGGGCTTTTGACTTCGCTCGTGCTGGCCGACGGGCTTGACCACCTGATGATCCAGATCGCCCAATTGGAGGAGATTTTTGAGGAGTTTCTCTCGTCCGATGACGACTCCGAATCCACTGAAGACTCCCACGATCTGTTCTCCGACGAGTCCTCCGAACCCACTGAAGACTCCCACGATCTGTTCTCCGACGAGTCCTCCGGAACTTCTGAAGAGGCCTCTGAGACCTCCTCTGAAGACGAAGACGGAAACGGAGATGCCGTCGAAATCGATCTCGCCTACGAAGACGATGGCAAGGAGGGCAACGATGACGACGACTATTAGCCGCTCCCTATCGTCCGTCGAAGGGCCCAGCGTGAACCTTTGTATCCAAGTAGTCAAGGGCTTATGCTTGCATGTGTGTCTTTTGCTTTTTATCTTTCCTTTCGTTTTGTTTCCTGGGTCATCTTTTTCTCTATGATGCATTATATGTGTCCAGTGAGAGAAAATATTCCATGATTTATATTCCATGATTTATAATTACCAAGTTATCTGCCTACTTGGCATATATTGGCCCATGTGGACTATTAATAAAGTGACATCTATTATCTGAGTTGGAAAAAAAATTAATATATAAATCCATCTTTCTCTCTCTTCTAGGTCTGCTGAAGGACGGTCATTAGCTGAGGAGAGGCATTAATTGCTACTTTCTCTCTCAAGACAGTCTTTTCACGTTCAAAAATGAAGAAACTTTCCCTCTTCCTTCCCCTTCCCGACTCCATTTTTCCCTCGTTCATTTACTTGCCTGCTGAATCCTTCTCCTCCTCCTCCTTTTTCGACTTCGACTTCGACTTCAATCATTGCAGTCGTCGCCTTTCTAGCTCTGGCGATAGAAATCGCGAGCGGCTAGGTTTTTATTTTGGGTTCGGGCACATCGCCCTGAAGCGGAAGAAGTCTGCAATTGCTGGGTTCTCAGTCCTCACGCCGCTCGCTTCGCTTGTCTCCATCGTCGCCTTTCTGGCTCCGATGATAGAAATCGCGAGCGGCTCGGTTTTTATTTTGGGTTTGGACACGTCGCCCCTGAAGCGGAAGAAGTTGCAATTGCTGGGTCCTCAGTTCTCATGCCGCTCGCTTCGCTTGTCGCCGTTGTCGCATTTCCGGCTCTGGCGATAGAAATCGCGAGCGGCTCGGTTTTTATTTTGGGTTTGGGCACGTCGCCCCTGAAGCATAAGAAGTCGACAATTGCTGGGTCCTCGGTCCTCACGCCGCTCGCTTCGCTTATCACCGTCGTCGCCTTTCCGGCTCCGGTGATAGAAACCGTGAGTGGCTCGGTTTCTATTTTGGGCTCGGGCACGTTGCCCCTGAAGTGAAAGAAGTTTGCAATCGCTGGGTCTCGAGGGCTCTCGGCCTTCGCATGCCACTCGCTTCATTCGTCGCCGTCATCACCTTTCCGGCTTCGGCTATACAAACCGTGAGTGGCTCGGTTTAGACGCGACCAGCTTTCTCCACACAAGGTAAGAGTCCATGCGGCACTCTCGTTAATTTTAGGAAGAAAACCCATGTTTGTGCCTACTAATGCTTAACTCAGTAGTCTAGCATTAATCGTTGCAATTCACTTAGTAATCGAGACTAGATAGGACTAAAAAAAGGGAAGGAGGGCACAAAGGTAATTGGGCTTCTATTGAAGACAACGAATCATGAGGGTCAACTCTTTTTTCCATGGAATTTGACTTCCGAAGGACTGACATGAAAACCAAGTTTATTTGTTCAGTTTAAGTTGTGATTCTATTGAATTGGTTTAGGTGTGGGCTGCTAGTTTGGCCATGGCAGTAGCATGAACTTTCTCTTTTTGTTTCCCTTGTAACTAATGACTAGAAATGATCTTTTAAGCATAATAGATCTAATCGAGTCGCCCACCATCTATTTGATGAAATGCTTGAACATTGTTGCTGGAAATGGAAGCTTGATTACCTTTTCAAAGTTATTGCTGCTGAACATTGTGAAATATTAGAGGAGATTGGCATGTAGAACAATTTAAAATGACAAATTTAGTACTTAAGGATTTACTCTGAAAGGTATTATGATTGGTTGATTGTTTTGAAGAACTTGTGATATCAATGTGACTTCTACATTGTATTTCAATCATTTAGGACTACACCATCCACTTATGTGCTAATAAATTTAAACTTTACATTTTTTGCAGGTAGTCATTTATTGGATTTGATTGTTTGGAGTTTATACAGCCACAAAGAAGTGTTTCTTGGAGAGCAAGTGAGCATTTCACTCGCACATATATCTTCATTTCTATGTGAATTGGCTTCTAATTCATGGTGAAGAATTTAAACTTTTCCTTTCTTTTTGTTGATTTATGGCTGAAATCGGTTTCTTTTTTTCTCCTCTATCAGCAATGCTAGTGATGCCTTTGATAGGTTGAGGTTCTTGAGTGTTACTAAGCCTGCTTTTCTTGGAGATGTTGGTGATTTGGAGATAATAATTAAATCAGATTCCTAGACCTCAGTAATTAATCTGACTTGTTCGCGAGATAAATAGATATGACTCTTCTCTTTAGAATTTAAGTTTGTTTGAATTTATCTTTTATCTTTAAATGATGATTTTTTTTTCAAAACTTGTAGAAGCTGCAAAGGATAATGTCATCATCCATAATGTTGATAAAGATTTTGAATTTAAAATTGGCATGACATTTACTAACGAGGACGAAGCTTATAATACATATAATGCATATGCAATTTGCAAAGGATTTGGAGTACGAAAATGACAAAAAGCAAACAATAGTAAAGGAATCTTGCAAACATGCACATTTTTGTGTAACTGTGAAGGACATTCTTCACTAATCCTACCTCATGAACAAAGAGATGTATATAGGACTGTGAAAAGAACCGGATGTAAAGCTTGCATTAAATTCAAAATTGAAGATGGAGTTTGGGTAGTTGTCAAATTTGAGGAGGTTCATAATCATCCTTTTGTTGATGATAAACAAAAGCACCTAATTAGGTCATATCGGCACAGAACGGATACTAATAGAAGTATTTTGGCTTCTTTGACTGGGGCTGGTGTAAGGGTTACGAAAGCATATTCGTACCTTAGTAGTGAAGCGGGAGAACAAGAGAATGTTGGCTTTACACTACGAGATTGTCAAAATTTTTTGCAATCAAAGAGAAGGAGCTTGATTATTGCAGGGGATTGTCAAAATCTCATTAACCATTTTAATTTTTTACAATCAAAATGAAGCAATTTTTCTTATACATTTCAGCTGGATCAAGAGCAAAGATTGACCAATTTTTTTTGGTCCGATGGTGTTTCTAAACTAGATTATGAAAGTTTCGGAGATGTTGTGGTATTTGATACTACTTACCGTACAAATAAGTACAATATGATATGTTCACCTTTTGTTGGCTTGAATCATCATTGGAAAAATGTTCTATTTGGTTGTGCATTTCTATTGGATGAAACCATTGCTTATTTTGTACACATGGAATCATTCCTTTTCCAACACATTGGATGTCAAACGGCGATATGGTCATGATCTCAAACCGTTAAAATCTGGTATTGTAATCTATTGTAAGGAAGCACATGCGGAGTATCTCCATATACTTTATTAATCTATGACATAATAATATTCTACTAGACTCGTATTCAGTGCTGCCATCCTCCCAATGGGATTTTTGCCGAGGTGGGATTGTTATTTTTGAAATTTGTATTTATGATCGATGCTTGACGTTTGGATGCTTTGGTTGGTCAACATCGATCCTTTCTTCTCCTCATTCGACTTATGAAAAGGCCAAAAGATGACGGGGCACCCATCTCATGTTGTAAAGGAAGGAGGAATAGAGAGATTAGTCAACATTGTAAATGATCGATTTCAACTTCTTTGTCAATAATATCACGTTTTCCTACTCGACCCACAGCTAAAATTGTATAGATGTTACGTTCCCAGAACGAATGAGGGAGATGGGGACACGGGGACCGTTCACGAGGTGGAACGACGATCCAGCGCCAGAAATTGCTCGATCCAAGGAGCTGTAAACGATTCCGTTCGTGCTCTCGTAAAAAAAAAGTTGAATGATACAAGACTGCGACGACAAAGAAACAATCATATTTTATGAGGAAATGTCATGGGATTTTGACGAGTTCATTTCTCTTTCGGGACGGGACGACTCCATGCGACGGTCCACCCTCCCTCTCCTTCTTGTTTATCATCTCTCTCTTCGCCAGCTACCAGTTGAGACCTTCCCCAGTCAACTTATTTATCAACTTATCAACGAGTAAACCACCAATCATGACTAACTACCAAGGTTTGCTCTAGTAACCGCCATTTTCACATGGAAAGGGGGAGGTAAGAGATTTGAATCTCTACCTTCTCAAGAGGTTGGGGGTTGGGGTTGAGGTGGAGATAATTTAATTTGAGATATGGGTTTTGGTTCCCACACCCTGTATAGAGATATGTCAAAAGTTCGAGGGTGAAAGTTAAAAAGTAAGACTAAAAAAAAAAAAAAATGAAATCAAGGAAAGAAAATGATAAAAGGATAATTTTTTTATTGATAAAAATTAATTAAAAGGCCAAAGATGTGTCGTCGCGGATAACTATGTCGGCGTGTCTAAATTTTTTTTTTTTTATGTAATTGTTTTCTCTATTCAGGTAGGTTCATCATAAATTATACCGTTAGCAATCGGCGCAATTTCTCCTTCCATATTCTATTTGATTAAGTATTATCAAACTCGTCAACTTCATACGTACAGATTTATCGCTTTTTTGATATGCAGTCGGATGTCGGCGATGGCATCATATCTTTACGTGTATGGATTCGTGGATTTGAATGTGGCGCAATGGTATAATATGGGCCTTAACTCGTGATCAATCTTTAGGAAGCACATGCGAAGTATCTCCATATACGCTATTAATCTAATCTATGACATAATAATATTCTACTGGACTTTTATTTTCTTGTCCGATTCCAATCGAAGTTACCACACGTCGCCTGAGTGCGGTACAGCTGCACGATAACCCCATGTTGACCCCAATCAGCATACACAGCTGGACCAAGGAGTTAATCAACGGTCGGTCGGGGTTGGGGGGCCTTGGGGTTTCATCTATTTATAAGTTATAACTTGTATCTTTCCTTTCAAAATTTGCAAATGAGGAAAAAAGAAAACTTGCTTTAAAATTTCAGGAAATCTTGAAAAGAAATTATATAAAACCCTACGGGTCAATATTTTAAATATTAAGTGTTTTATGTTAACAAAAAAAGTGAAAGTATAAGTGCCCTTCAAAATTTACAAAACTTCAAAAAGTTAAAAACAAGAATAACCTCTAAGCAGGCTTTACTTGATATTTTTCATTTACCGGAGTCTACACTGGTCGATTGCTCTCTAGAAATTCTTCTTTGGCGTCACTTAGTGATTTTTAATGCATCAATTGTTGCTTATGTATCATTTGCCATCGAAGAAAATCTCTAATGAGAGCATTACTAGATGCTTCACAGGACAACACAAATTTCTTAGACTAAGAACATGAAACAGCGGCAATATTCGATCCGGTGCTGTCCGTTGACATGATCAGTTGAACATGAAGTTGGGGCAATATGACTATCATCAACTAGAAAAACCCCTCAAGTTTCGCTCCAAATATTTTTTCGTACAAAAAAAAATCTTCAACTTTCACTCTAGTTCCAAATTTGTCAATGTGTCTAAAAATCACCACTAATTTTTTCAGGATTATCAACATCATGAGTTTACTATTGTTTCATACGGAGGTGAGGGTGTTCATGAAAACACGGGTTCTAATAATGAACTTCTAACCAATCCCAATGTTTCACACAAAAAAAAAAAAAAAAACAATCCCAATGTTGATAATTTTGAAGAAACTAATAGCAGTTTTTGGACACAAGGGCAAATTTAATACTATAGTGAAAGTTGAGATTTTTTTTGACAAAAAAATTGCAGTAAAATTGAAATTTGACCTAAAGTTAGAGAAAATTTTAGGGAATTAGAGCCTTACAATATGAACACTTCATGAATGTGAGGAAAAGATGAGGTTCCCACTCAGAGGAAGAGATCGTATAGAGGGTGCAAAAAATAATTATATTATTATTATATAGACGCTTCTTCTATATCAAGGAGCATGTGTTTCTATATTTAAAGCTACGATTATGGAAAAAAGGAAAACGCCCAGGGAAGAAGTAATTTATTTAGAAAAAAAAATCAAAGATTTGGAACTTCATAAGTAAAATGTGAGAAAAGAAGACAACCAAAATTTATACATTTAATGTTGTCAACTGTCTAAGAGGGACAACTATAGCTCCTAAATTACATTAATGTATTTCTCGAATTAGCTTCCACAAATATATAACTCGAGGATTTGTTTAAATTTTAGAATATTTATAAAAGTGAAAATTGGAAAACCCTATATATGAAATACATGGAATTATGATAGGGAAAATTACCAAAAAAAGCACTAAACCTATCACACCATTATCAATGCAACCTTAAAACCTTTTAATTTGGCTAATTTAGTCCTCAAACCTTTCAATGATTTGTTAATGTGGTTCAAAACACCATAGTACTCAATTGAACGAAATGAAAAGTTGCAGAATCGAATTGAACAAATGCCAAAACTTATGTCTCTTTTGAACCCAGAAGGGAGGAGAAAAAAATCTGAGTTGATGAATCTTCCTTTGGGAGTTGAAGTTCCTTTGCAGAACATGTGCTACGGTGGATTGAATTGAAGTGCCCATCCAGTATTTGGTCATACAAAATGAGAAATGATTGGTCAATAGTTTTTAACCTACTGTAAAAAGAAGAGAGTCTATTTTGGACAATAAAAGAATCAAATGACAAATAATTATAAATTATTGTGAAATTCATCCTTCAAGAATTCGTAACTCATAATAATTCGTTATTCTCATAATAATCCAAAAATTATTATATTAGCAAAATCCTATTAAATTTGATGCTCATCATGCGTCATTTTGCAATTTAATATTCATCGGTCACACAAAAATCAGAAGATCTGTGTGTAAGTTCGGGATAATGAGGAATCAACAAACCATGATATGCCTTGGGAAGGTATCTAGATGTATTCCCACAGCGGCATGTAGATGGCGCTCTGAGCTAATTTATCTTTACATGTCTACTTAGGATGAAATATCGCATATAAGACAAAAAAAAAAAAAAAACATAAAAGTTGAAAGTCAAAAGATTCTCCCTATTAAAGTTTGTCAATTGTTAGTTGTGGTCGTTGTTGGATTTGGACCCGTTCAAGTGGAGTTCTATCGCTTTTTTTGCTTGACACATCTTTGGCGGTCACGCAATGGTATAATATTGACCTAAAATTGTTAAAATATGAGATTGTAATTTATATCGAGGACAATAGATGCGGAGTATCTCCATATGCACCATTAATCTATGACACAAATATTCTACTAGACCTTATTTCTATTTCGAATCACATTGAAAAAAATTACCATAGTACCATTCTTAATGTTTAAAAAAGAAAGAAAGGAAGAAAAGAGAAAACATTGGGATGCTTTCTTATCATCATCAATGTTAAAAAAAAAATTACGAATTTTATTTTGGCCAAATAAAAAAAAAAAAAACAAATTGAGATTCATGCACGTCTCTCTGCATGAAATGTATGTCTCGAGTTCTTATTAGTGCTTTATAGTTGCTCGAGAGAAGGCAGTTATGTAACGGACAGCTTCATCGCAAAAGGCGAGGAGAAAATGATGGAGAGGTCGACATGGAAATCCACATTGTTAATGATAATTAACCATGGACCCAACGTTGAAAATGATATAAATGGCACCAAATGGGTTGGAAATTGTTGCCAGCCGTAAAGGTCGGGGAAAGGAGTTTTCTGGGGAGGTTGCTTTTTGCGTAGGAAGGTTCCCTCACCCTCGTTTCAAAGAGGCTGACAAAGTCAAGTATGCATAGGAATTAGAGATCACATGATTAATAAAATTGATTTAAGCAAATTCTTCATTAGATATGTGTTCCTATTAAAAAAAAGAAATCAATGTGCTATCACGTAACGTTTCCTTACTTACCGATTAAATTGAATTTCCATCTATTTAAACCTTTTCGAGTTGAAAATGGTGAGTTTTATAAAAAGAAAAAAATCGAAAAATCAAAAAATCAAAACCCGTGATCTTTAATTAAAAAAAGGGAAATTTAACGCCCCTTCCACAGGTAGAGGCGTCGTTCGGAGAGTTAATCCATCCACACGTAAATCAAGAGGGTTCCTACAGTAGAGATGTTGTTAGGTGACTCAAGCTTAAAAAAATTCGACCATCTCTTTGTGTAGTCCACACACACCTTCTTTTATCATCTCTTTCTCCCCTTCCCAGTTTGCATATTTCATTGCCCTAGTAAGTCTCCCGTGATTCGTCCCTTTAAATAAAGCAACTCCCGCTAGAGAAGACGTCGGGCTCTCAAGTAGATGAAAATAAAAATACCACCAGCGTTCTAAATATCGCATTACAATAAAATAAAATAAAACTCAGGACGAATTTTACCAGAATGATATGGCAATTTAAAATTTTAAAAGAACGAAAATTTTGTCCCTCTTTTTTATTTATTTATGGAATAAAGGCGTGCAGGATGTTCATAAATGGTCCTAAGGTGCTTCCGTAGATATATTCATAAACAAAGGAAACAAAAAAGAGTGCACCTTAAGACAGCATAGATATAATGCGGTCTTAAGATGCCCTATTTGTTTATGAATATATTTGCGAAGTAGGATTCTCTCCACGAGCATTTGTATTGGCGTCGAATATCCTGACACGTGATTTTGACATGAATGGGTCGATTTTAAAATTTTCAATAAATGAGATGTCAAAATATAAATATATAAATAATAAATAATAAAAATAATAAAAGGAGAAAGAAGAAACATCCTAATTTTTTTTCATTTTTGAGGATAGGGAGCGGCGGTTGGGAAGGAAAAGAGGGAGTGAACGAGGCGGGGATGGGTTGAGCGACGAGGAGGAGGAAGGAATCGGAGGAGGGAAGAGGGAGGGTGGCTTCGTGGGAAATTGTATAAAAATAATAATATTAGAGAGAAATTGGATATTTGGAGGAAGAGCATGCCTTGTTGACCCTTCTCAAAATTTTTATCTTTTCCATGTTGTGTACACTTATGAAACTTTAGTTGCAATGTATATTTGCTCTCTCTTTGTAACCTTTGACCCCACTTAATTTTCGCAAAGTACAAACTCGACTCCAAGGAATATAAAAAGACCAACCAACCAGTGACATCGAAGAGAGCCCAAAATTATGAAATTCATTTAGAGTCTTTTATAGGAAAGATAAAAGATTAAAAAAAAAGGTATACTGTAAGTCCCAAAGTCCGTGCGCGTAATGCATTCGTTCTTGTAGTTTTCTCCTTTTGTCGTTTCTATACGAGTCATAAATTCTTCTAATGATACGGTATTTTTGTAAAAAGTGCACTCTGAGTTGTTGAAAATGCGGGATATCCTTAGGAATCTTGTCGTCCTGTCTAAACACGGTTAGGTTGATACGATAAGGGAAAGGAGAAAAAGAGGAAGAAGGAGAAATCAAACCCCAGCTTGGATTTTTTTATGTGGCTTAATTCCGAAAATTGCTTAGAAAATCCGAGGAGCCCAGAGCGCCACGTGGAGCCACTGTCGGATTCTGATTGGGCCAGCGCAGTTGACTTGGGGCGCCCGGTCCACATAATATTTTCTAGTGTGGTGTCGGTGTGCTTGGTTACACGTGTCGAGTAAAGGAAGGAGATGGGGGACCCATCTTACTAAAGCCTACAGGAGGAAGTAAGGCAGATTTTGGTAGAAAAAGGGAGGCCGTTGGATGGGGTGGGGGCTTCGTCGGCATTTGCAAATGTTCAGGTTCGGGTTCGGGCGGCCCCACTCCCCTCTTTGCCCTCCGCGTTCCATTCGAATTACGGGAACGTCATTTTGGACGCCTCTCACGTGACTCGCCCCTCTATAAAAAGCAAGCGTCCCCCCACCGAATTCGTCGGGGTCTCAGATCGATATCCTCCACCTTCTTTAATCTTTTACCTCTTGCTATCCTTTTATCCCAAGAAAAAAAAAAAAAGAACCTCTTGCAATCCGCTTCTTCTTCAAAAAAAAAAGAAAAAAAAATGGCCTCCCCCCTCGTCTACGTTATCGACACTAAAGTCATCGACGCCAGGAACCTTCAGATTGCGAACCAGGGCGACGGAATTCTCCCGTCTTCTTTCGTCCAAGTCTGGTTTCACCCCAGGTACAAATGCTACACCCTTGCCGACCCACGAGGCGGCTCCTCCCCCTTCTGGAACCAGACCCTCCACGTCCTCTTGCCCCCAGGGACTGCTGTCGAGGACGCCGTGCTGCACGTCCACGTCCTCCACGCCGGCCCTGAGCTGCTGGTCGGCTCGGCCGAGCTCTGCCTCCACGATGTCCTCAAGGACGACGGCGGCGGCGGAGGGCGCCCCATCCGGCGGACACTCCAGCTGAACCCCCAAGGGACGGTTGACGTGGAGCTTGCCGTGCACGAGATGCGCGGGGTGCCTCCCACTACCAACGTCGTCTCGCCGCCGCCACCACCACCGAGGTCTGGACAGGAAGAGGATATTGGGGCGATGTTTCCGGGGTTCAATCTGATTGCCGCCACAGTGACCGCAGGGCTTTTGACTTCGCTCGTGCTGGCCGACAGGCTCGACCGCCTGATGGTCCAGATCGCCGAATTGGAGGAGATTTTTGAGGAGTTTCTCTCGTCCGATGACGACTCCGAATCCACTGAAGACTCCCACGATCTGTTCTCCGACGAGTCCTCCGGAACTTCTGAAGAGGCCTCTGAGACCTCCTCTGAAGACGAAGACGGAAACGGAGATGCCGTCGAAATCGATCTCGCCTACGAAGATGATGGCGAGGAGGGCAACGATGACGACGACTATTAGTCGCTCCCTATCGTCCGTCGAAGGGCCCAGAGTGAACCTTTGTATCCAAGTAATCAAGGGTTTATTCTTGCAAGTGCGTCTTTTGCTTTTTATCTCTCCTTTCATTTTGTTTTCTGGGTCATCTTCTTCGTGGCCACCATATCATCTCCTTTGGTCGAATGTAGTCGCCGTCAAGTTTGACTTTTTCTCTATGATGCATTATATGTGTTCAGTGAAGTCCTCTTTGCTTAAATCTGTTGTCTATCTCGGGTCTATTAAGTTTCCTGCGATTTGTTGTCGTTGAGCCTGCGTTAGATTTGACACTAAATACTGATTTCTATCGGTGTGGCCTTCGGCATTAGCTTTCAATGCTCACGCATGAGCTTGAGTTACATTCTCGCAGGAGCGTCCACAGATCAGTGGCTACTGGCTACAACCAAAGTTGAGATGAATTAGCTCGAACTTCGTCGGTGTTTTTGCACGATGAAAATCGGTAGAAGCAAGTGGGTAACAGAAATATCCCAAGGAAAAAGGCTTTCAAAGTTCGATTATCCACGTAGAACGTCCTCTGTGATTCAGACCATGTCTCTCGTGGTGACCCACTCGGATCATTCTTAAATTATTTGTTTATGGAGTAGAAAAGAATACTTTTGTTTAACGTTTTTTGCGGAGTTGTTGGACAATAATATGGCTGCGTTTGGGTAAGGGCCCTGGGAAGGTGCTTTGGGTCTTTTTGGTCAAATGATAAGTGTTTGGCCGCGTTTCTTGATAGCCTGCGGTGACCGTATATATATAAAGGGTAAAAGAAAAAGGTTGCGCTTTTACCTTTCTTTCTTGATTTTACGTTGTGAATTTACATTTAAATTGAGTTTGTATTTATTTATTTATAAACACTTTATATTTGGGTTTAAATTTAGATATGGAAAACACTCGATTCTCCAATTATTAGTGGATTGATTACTGCTTGCTCTTCCTGTAAATGTAGGTCTCAATATTCAAATTGAACCATATTAAATCTTCGATGTCATTTATTTTTCTTCGTTTATTTCTCTGGTATTTTCACATTGATTTATTTGCAAGATCCCGTCATTTTTGTGTTAATATTACAACAATAATCATGGTTTGAGGAGAATACATCATACAGTGCGAATGAAATGACGTGGAGTGACTAATCTCAAACAAAAACCATCTCATTGTCAAGGCACTTGATCACCTTTGTTAGGTACTAGTACAGCCGCTCAGCATGGTCTTCGCTGCATTCGAGACCGCCGAATCATTAGCAATTTCCCTTCGCATGATTCGACGATGAGTGCCTTAATATATGCTATGCGTCCTCCAAACATTGCAGGGATTGCGATTTCAGTGTCCACATAACCGCAGGATTCCTCCCCCATGCTCATGAAATTCCCTCCATAAATGTTGCAATGTGAGTATTGACTTATGAAGTTGTTCATGAGAATATATGCACAGATATTCCCACCGTTCAAGGAGTCCAAATTGAAGCTGACTTCCTTGTATTTCTTAATCCTCCCGATTTGATATAAAACATAACAGCAATGTATATTTACTCACGGTGTCTGATCGAACAGGATTAAAAAAAGTCGAAAAATCAAATCGAATAGACGCCGAAACTTACTGAGAAGAAAATTCCCAAGTTGATGATTCTTCTTTCGGCCGCTGCTGAAGTGCCTTTTTATTTATTTATTTATTTTGTTTTGGGTTGGGGGGTGAGGGGACCGCTGAAGGGCCTTTCCGACCTAATCAGGAGCATTATCAATAGGGGGTTTTCAAATTTGATAGCAACTACCATTCCAAGAGTGCCACGTCGGCATACATTCTAGAGAATTAATTCTCCGATCGCTTAGGAATCTTCTCCTGTCTACGCAATGCGATTGGTCGCCCTTGTAGAACAAAGGGAATAATTAAAAAAAGAAAAGGGGGAAATCAGATCCTAATTTGAATTTTAGGTGACCCAATTTTGAAAATTGCTTAGGAAGACGAGAGAAAAAAAAAGGGACAAAAAGATGATAAGAATTTATTTATTTATTTAATAATTACTAATGTGGCAAAATGTAATGAAAGATAAGAGATGCGTGATTGTGAATAACTACGCCGGTGTGTCTCAATTTGTTTTTCTGTATAATTTGTTTTCTCTATTCAAACACATTCATCATAAATTATAACTTCTCCTTCCATTTCATATCTGACAAAGTATTGTCATAACTTGTCAATTTCATACACATGGATTTATCACTCTTTTGACACATCAGATGATGCATCATAGTATAGTGTTGACCTCAAATCATTAAGACTCAATGTTATAATCTATCTTAAGGGTAGTACATGCAGACTATCTTTGCATTCTACTTAAGAGACAACATATACACTATTAATTTATGACATAATATTCTGCTAGACAAGGTCCGGCATAATGAAGTTTGCTCAGTTCGATCTTTGGATTGTTGCTGTTCACAGGGAAGAAGACTCCCGTCACGTTGTTTCAGAAGTTAGTAAATTTAAGTTCACTTTAGAATTACAGCCGACACTAAAATTAGTTTGACTAAAATTTTGTTAAATTTTCTATACCATTTATTTAAAATAAAATAAAAAAGAAGGTGGACTTCCCAACCGGAGAATTCCTGACTTTTATATATGAAAAAAGTAATGTTTCCATATTCGTTACTTAAATTGAATTTTCAATTAATTTAAATCTTTTCAATGAGACATAGTGAGTTTTATCAAATATATTGAAAAATTGAAACCCATAACATTTAATTAGAGAGTTAATATTACGAAAAATTCCAAATTGATACGCCTATGATAAATGTAGCTCAGACTAATTTTTTACCCACGAAAAATCTCAAACTAATATACTTGTGATAAATTATCTCTAAACTAATTTTTGACCGCCAAGAACTCCAAACTTCTATTGTATTGAATTTTTTTTTTGATGACCTGGGAACTCCTCACACGGTCGACAGCCGGAGAGGTAAACCCAGGGTGGCGCTAGTGCAAGACCCATCACCACGACGCCGCACTTAAGACCACTAATGGCTGCATTGGTATACTAACCCGGGGGTTTTAACTCTCGCCCTACCGTGAAGAGGGTCT
The DNA here is from genome assembly GCA_014858505.1 of Corymbia citriodora subsp. variegata. Lineage (NCBI taxonomy): Eukaryota > Viridiplantae > Streptophyta > Magnoliopsida > Myrtales > Myrtaceae > Corymbia > Corymbia citriodora. Next base: position 27,571,103 of record CM026420.1, on the reverse strand, counting down.
AAGCATATATCAATGCAACCATCACATGAGGGTGGTTCTGTTGTATTAAATTAATACCATAAAAAATTACAAAACATGTACGATTATAATAAACGGAGAGTAAAATCCCAAACTAGTACATTCGTTAATTGTTGTATGTCATATAACTCAGCAATTTAGTAAAATTTAACGGAAACTAATAGAAAGTAAATTTATAACAAATGTACTAATTTGAGATAAATTTGTCAAACACGTATCAATTTGGGGGGTTTTCCTAATATTAACTCTTAATTAAACTAATCCCTATGAGCTCTACCCACAATTATTACAAAAAGAAAAGAAAAGAAAAGAAAAAAGGTTGCTTACAATAGAATACTTCCGTGGTGTACCATCCAATCTCTCGGGGGCATCGTTTCTCTTTTACAACCTCCTCCTGCTTCAATCCGTCTCCCCCTTCCTTCTTCCCAACTACCTCGACTCACCAACCACCACATCATCCATGTACTCCTTTACAGCGCATCCTTTTGTCTCTTGTCTTTCATATCTTCTGCATATTGTTCCGCCAGCTTCGGCCTTTATAATCCGCTTGAAAAATGGCCAGCTTCCTCCACTTTGTCGAGATTACCTTCGTCGGCGTCGATGACCTTAAAAAATGTGAAACAGCGCCATGGGATCATCCAGGCTTATGCCGTCGTCTGGGCCGACCCCAGCTGCAAATTCTCCACCCTTGCCGACCCTGTAGGCGGCTCCTCCCCCCTCGGGAGCCAAACGCTCGTTGTCCTCTTGCAGCTAAGAATTGCCATCGAGGATGCCGTGCTGCACTTCCAGGTCATGCATGCCTAATGAATGTTAGAGGCATGGCTCTAATACCAATTTGTCATGAGTAATTTTGAAGGTGAAACACACACAAACTCATGCGAAGAAGAGGAAGAGATAGATAGACTTTTTTATTTAATTTATCTTATTTTCACCTTAACGAAAATGGTTACAAGACTCATATTTTATAGACTCGATACGCTGAAACTTATGTCTCATCCAAACCAGGAAGAGAGAAAAAAAATTCCAAGTTGATGAATCTTTCTCCGGGAGCTAAAGTCCCTTTGGAGGACACGGGCTACGGTGGATTGAATTCAAGTACCCATCTAGTATTTGGTTGTATAAAATGAGAAATGATTAAGAGACATTTTTTAATTTACTATAAAAATAACAACTTATATCGAACAACAAAAAATCAAAAAATAAATAATCATAAATTATTACGAGATCTATTTCTTTAAGAATTTGTGGCTTACAACAAGTATTATTCTCAGTTTAACTCAAATATTATATACTAGCAAGGTCCTATAAAAAAAAACTATTAATAAATTGACTTTTGACGCCTGTCATGTCGTTTTGGAATTTAATATTCACCGGTGTCGCGACCTATTTTTTTCGTCCCGAGGAGGGAAGGAAATATCTAAATGAATAGGTTTAGGGGTACTATCCAAAGAGTGGGTCCAAGACCCTCATTAAACGTGGGCTCTCCCAAGCCCATATCCCGCGTAACATTGGATATTCATGAAATTTTTTTTAATGAGGAGTCGCCACTAGCCTATTGGGGTTAGCTAGAAACCAAGCGAGCCATGGGAGTGTGCCTCACTTTCTATGAAACCAGAGATTCTAGGGTCGGGGACTTGATTACACTAATTAGCCAATTAGTGCCATTTCGGTACCTAATCTTGTTCATTTCAAAGACTTTTGTCAAGCAGTTTGGATTGATTTTAGAATTAACCACTAATATGTGAAGTGATCATGCGGGTGCGCAATCATCAAAATCACAATCAGTAATTAAAGAAAACATTAAATAAATTGTAAGGGAAAATAAACACCTAGCATTAAAAGATGAATAAATGGCCATCCTAATTAAAGTAAGGGGGAAACCATAATCATCGCATCCTAAGCGTGCTATCAAGGGCAATCGTATCCAAAGATAATTAAAACCCTAAAGTAAAGCCGTAAGGGCTTGTTCACTTTTAAGTACAATCTTGGACCGATGATTTTCGACATCTTTTTAAGAGAAAATTGTCCAAGAATTATTTTAGAGCTTCTTAGGGAACTCTAAAACAAACTTGGAATTTTTGGGATTTTTGAAAACTTTTTCTTTTTTTGGAATTTCTAATATTTTAATATTTTCGATTTAATTTTTTTTTCGAGAATTTTCATAAATTTTCAAGATTCTGAATTTCCCTTGAATTTTCTGAAATTTCGAAATTTTTTATGATTTTTATGATTTTTTTATATTTTCTGAATTTTTTTTATTTTAATAGATTTTGTTTTCTTTAATAAATAATTCGGACCGGGTCAAAGGACCCGGCCCTACTAGACTGACCCGGGCCCTGTCGGTCCGAATTGGGCCACAGAAGACCGTGCCGACCCAACCCACTAGAAAAAAAACAAAAGAAGGCCCACATGCTTGGGCCAAAAACAAAATTAAAAGCCCACAAAAAAATTAATAGAGACATAGCCCACTTCTAATTTCTGTTTCTCGGCCCAACCATCCCGGCCCGCGACGAAACCAGCCCGGCGTACACAAGCCCAAGACGAAGCCCACCCTTCCTATTTTTCTATTTTTTCTATTTTCCAATTTTTTTCACTTCTTTTTTTTGTTTTTGTTTTTTGTCTTTTTCTGCTCCTGCAGATTTCTTCCCCATGCACCCTCGTGCATGCCTGACGCTCCCCCATCTTCTCTTCTGTTTTTTTTCTTTCTTTTTGTCTTTTCTTTCCCATTTTTCTTTTTCTCTTTTTTCTTATTATTTTTTTGTCTTCTCTTTTATTATTCTGGTCTTCTTCTCCCCAGCACGCCCCCATGCACGCCCGACCGAAGCAGCGTGCCGAGGCTTCGCCGGACCAACGCCGACTCCACCGCGAGGCCTGCCCGTCTTAAGGGAGTCACCGTGCCATCGCCTGGCGTCGGTCATTCCGTCCGACCGACGCCGAGCGTCGCCGGCCGCCAGGCCGCCGGCATCCCGAGAGTCGCCGAATGGGACTCCGGCGAGCTACGAACGCCCAAACCGACACACGCAGCACAGATAAACCCACTAAATAGCCCGAAAAAAACATCGAAAGCAGTACATGGTAACAGTATAACTTCTAGCAACGCGGAAAACAAAACAAAAGCCGAGCTCCGATCGAGAGTTGAGTTCGGTTTTTCAGTGGGGCATTTCATCGAACACCTAAAGGACACTACCGAGTGGGCTACGGGTTCAAACGAAACAAGTCGGAATGCACAATAACGTCGATGAGAGATCACCGGGGCCGAAGCTCGCGCGACCTTGTCAGCCGCGAGCCCCGGCCTGGCGTTTTCCAAGAATGGGTCGCTTGAAGTTTCGGAAACTTACCTCGTTCGGGGAGGAGCCGCGGCGGGCAGTTGCAGGTGGAAGGTCCTCCAACGAAGGTTGGTCACTCTCTCGAGTTCGCCTTGTCTCTCGCGCTCCGGTCGTCGGGTTCGCCTCCTCTCTCTCTCGGGCTCCGCCTCCTTCGATTTTTCTCTCGGGTTTCTCTCTCGATCTCCCTTCGTTTTGTTTCTGTGCCTCCCTTCTGCCCCAAAGCTCCCTTGCTCCTTCCCCTGCTACTGATTTGCTGCTCTTCCTGCTCACTTTTCGCTGTTGACCTGCTGCCGCTTCTGCTTTGACCTCTCTCTTTCAGCCCTGACTTGCTGCTGCCGTCTGACTTGCTGCTGTTCTGAGTTCTACAGAAGACCGCGCATGGAGAGGCAACAAGCAAGAAGAAGGTTGACGGGCTGGGCCGGGAAAGGAAGAGAAAAGGCAAGAAGAAGAATGGGCCAAGCCCGTGCGGGGCGGAAAGGAAGAAAAGAAAGGGGCCGGGCAGGCCCATCCCTGGCCCGGACCCACAATGTATTTTTTTCCAATCTTTCTCTTCTTTTTTTTCCTCTTTTTTTTTTTTAAATTCGATTTTTTTTAATTAATTTTAAAATTAGTGATGCAAATGCTCCTAATGTTTATATGCAATGCAATTTTAATGAAAGAAATTTTTGTTAAGAGATTAGAAACTAATCTCTAATTTTTCCAATGCAATTAATAAATATTATAATAAATCGTCAAAATTTAAGTGTCAATAGCTGCTCCTCTTTGAATGGGAGCTCAAGGAGGTTCCTTTCAAAGACGAGAGACACCTAAATTTTGTCCATGAACGATGATGATCAGGGGCTGCGTATGAGATAATGATGTGAATGCATGATCTTTTTTTTTTCTTTTTTCTTTTTTTTCAAAAACCGAGATGAGAAAGTCTTATTATGTGGTAACTAGTTTTGACTGGGAGGGAGGTCTCACCATGTAAAAACAGATTTCGACTATAAAAGATAGGCGTGGTTTAAGGATGAACCACAAACCATGTGGTTTAAGGGTATACCACAAACCGTGTGGTTTCGTATAACCACAAACCCCGTGGTTTAAGGAAAGACTACCAACCGTGTGGTTTAAGGGTAGACCACAAATTGTGTGGTTTCGGATAACCACAAATCTCGTGGTTTAAGGAAAGACCACCAACCGTGTGGTTTAAGGGTATACCACAAACCGTGTGGTTTCGGATAACCACAAACCCCGTGGTTTAAGGAAAGACCACTAATCGTGTGGTTTAAGGGTAGACCACAAATCGTGTGGTTTCGGATAACCACAAATCTCGTGGTTTAAGGAAAGACCACCAACCGTGTGGTTAAGGGTACACCACAAACCGTGTGGTTTTGGATAACCACAAACCCCGTGGTTTAAGGAAAGACAATGATTTTCATGTTTCCCATGGTGGCTTATTAGGGCTAGCCACCAAAGCCCGGGTTTGCTCTTCTTCCCATGTCAGAATGGGGGTTTCTAAGAGGTGCCCCTCATCAAGCAGGAACTCCTGGTGCTCTCTAAGACCATAAGGGGTGAATCTCTTCTGTTTTTTTTTCCACTTGAGATTTTAAGACAGCTTTTTTTTTCTTGCTAGAACTTGGGCTATGCTGCTAGCCAGATTCAAACAAAGAAAAGTACCGGGAGTTTTGGGGTCTTTTCCCTGTTGAGTAGAGAGCTCTAGTGGAAAGGTTGCCTTCTGAGTTATTTTCTTGCACTGCTGGGTCATATAGGACAAGAGCAGTGGTGTTTTGTGTACACCTAGTCATCAAACTTTTCTTGCAACGTATATTTTGCTCTCTTTTTGTAAACTTCGACCCCACGAAATTTTCCCAAGTACTAACTCGACTCCGTAGAATATAAAAAGACCAACAACCAGTGGCATCGAAGAAAGCCCAAAAAATTATGAAATTTCATTTGAAACGTTTTTTAGAGAAGATAAAAGATAAAAAGTATACCATAAGTCCCCAAGCCTGGGTGGGGAACGCCCTCTTGCAGTTTTCTCCTTTCATTGTTCTCGCCCACTTGCAAATCCTTCGAATGATGCCACAAAATATTATGATATTTTTCCAAAAAGTGCACCTAAGCCTTTGAAATCGCAAGAGGACTCGATCGTACAAATTAAAACTTAAAGGATCAGATTGGGCAATGATAATTGCGCAATTTTCCATATCGGTCTGATCATCGTTTATGTGACCACATAAATGCCTAGGAATCTTATATATGTGGGGGACCACATAAATGTCACCACACACACGCCTAGGAATGTCATCCTCTCCACACACGGTCGCCTTAATAGAATAAGAGAAAAAAAAAATACAAAAAGGAAAGGAGAAACCAAAAACCCTAACTTGAATTTTGGATGACCTAATTCTAAAAATTGCCCATCAAATCTGAGGAGAAGATCAGCAAAATGGTCACGTTGTTTGTTTGGCTGCACTTGGTCATCCGGTTCGAGCGAAGGAAGGAGCTGGTGAACTCCATCTTGTAAAGTGAGGGAGAGAGAGGGAGGGAGATTAGTCAGAAGGTCGACAATTAAGTTTGGTCGCTTCGCTTTTGGGTTGTTGCTGTTTGCGTAGGGAGAATCCCATCACTGTTGTTTCGAGAAGTTAACAAAAATTTAGTTCGCATATGAATTACATTTCTGTACCATTTATATTAAGGTATGGCATAATGAAGTTCCGTTCATCATTTTTTTTCCTTTCTTCTCTTTTGTTTTTCCCTTTTTGACGATCATTTATTTTAATTAGAGAGTTCTAAGGGGAGCTGGATAATATCCTCTCCAACGCACGCGATATCCTCGTGGACGACTATATGGGTACAGCGGCGGAGGGCGCAACCACTGGAGCCTTCAGCTGAAGCGGCCCTTTGGCAAGCCCCACGGGATGGGGACGGTTGATGTCGAGCTCGCGGTGCAGGTGACGTGTTACTGGGGCCTCGCACCGCCGTTGTCGTCCCCCCCCCCCCCCCCCCCCCACCACCCGCTAGGAGGGAGCACGCTACTCCGCTGCCGAGCCATGGGCAGGAAGAGAATTTTTGAGGGATGGGACGGGATTCGTTATGGGTGCGGCCGCATGGGTCGCAAGGGTGTAGATTGGGCTCGCGCTGGCCAAGGGGTGGGGCTACGTCGTGGACAAGATCGCCGACGCGCGGAGGAGCTCCGCGAGTTTCTCCCCTCCGATGATGAAGGCAACAACAAATGTCAGTTTCAGTCTCTCAAACTGACGGTTCTAGTCGTCTTGTCTTTTTGTAAAGTCAAAATACCGAAACTGCACCTGTCCATGATGCGGACGAAGAAAGTGAAATCAGGGGACCCAAAATTTGTATAATTCGAAGATCACGTGTCCCAAGGCACTTGGAAAGTATGGTCGGATTACGCGAGGTTTTGATGTATTGCAAATCTAAACATTTTCTCGAGCGTCCAATGTGCTTTGATCTTAAGACATGATTAATTTTTGTCTTGCCTTGCAAATTTTTCTATTTGAGCACTAGAGTTCCTCTTATACTATGGTGATTTTAAGGGACGGTGTGGACTCAAGTTTAGGATTGATTTGAGTTTTTTTTTTTTTTTGCATGTTTTAAAAACTCGGGTTTAAGATATGTCAGTGAAGTCTTCTTTGCCTCGATATGTTGTCTATAAGTTTGTGCGAATCGTCCGTGTTAGATTTGAGACTAATATTGATTTTTATTGATATGGCCTTTAGTAGTAGATGGTGATCCCTAATTCTAAAAGTTGCTTAGAATATCTGAGGAGGCAGTGATCCAGGTCGTGTATTTCCACCATGTCCTTCGTGTGCACTAGGTCTGAAAATTAAATGAACCTGATTTTTTACTCTCGGGACAAAACCTAACGGGGGGTGTTTCAACTAGTTTGTATGCTGCCGATCGTTAAAAAAAAGAAAGTTTGTATATAGTATTCAAAAATCTTGAGTCCAACTAGTCTAATAAGCAAGCACAAAGTAGTAGTTCTATCAAGAAAGAGAGGCACTTTAAAGAATGAAGCTATATCTCTATTCTTGACAGCCTCTAGCGCCTCGCTTATGCATGTAATAATTTGCAGAAATTGAAAATAAACTTTGCCCAATGCAAATTTGAAGCTCCACTCTCATAAACCAAGGATTTAACACCAAGATATCTTTATGCCTCTTTTTAATATTGAAAAAGGAGAAAAGATAATAAAAGAACATTTTCATTAATTAATTATTATATGACAAAATGTAACAAAAGGCAAAAGATGTGTGATCGTGGATAGTTACGCCAGTATGTCTAAATTCAATTTTTTCCAACATGGGAACAAATACTCTCAACCTAAAACCGTCGATGAACATTTCCTTGATGCTATCACATTTTGCTAATGGCCTAGATCACAATACTTCTTTCCTTAACAAAGTTCGTTTTATCTTTCATTTTTCATTTCCTTCTTTTATCGAAAGAGCTGAACCGATTAGCATTAGCATCAATAGAGTCCGACCGTCCGATTCCCCGTTCTACGGCCAGGCAGTGATAGACGGATAGGGCGACGCGTGGCGGGGTCGCCTGGCTGGCGGATGTGAGTTCCCGCCAGTACCGAGCGGATGGATGGGAGAGAAGACGAGCGCCAGAAATTGGTCAATCCAATGAGCTGTAAACGATTCCGTTCATGCTCGCCAAAAAGGGTGAATAATATAAGACCGCGATGACAAAGAAACAACCATATTGGTGAGGAAATATCATGGGATTTATACCGTTAACAATCCCTGTAACTTCTCCTTCCATATTCTATCCAGCTAAGCATTATCACACTCCCCAACTTTGTACGCGTGGATTCATCGCTTTTTCGACATCTCGTTAGATGTTGCATGACAGTATAGTATCTTCACACGCATGGATTCATCGACTCGGATGCTATGTAACAGTATAGTATTGATTTAAAATCATTAAAAACTTGATATCATAATCCATCTATCACATGCGGAGTATCTCCATATAAGACTGTCATATCATTTATGTTGTCCTTTAAATAGCTCTCCCTCCCCTGTGTAGGTATTCTTATTTGTCATAAATGTATTAATTTTAAATTTTTTGTGATCAAAAAATTAATTTAGAAATAAATTTATCGCGAATATATCAATATTGGATTTTTGGTGATATTAATTGAAACCCATTGTGTTTAATCAAAAAGGGAAATTTTATGCCCCTTCCCAAGAAGTTTTTTTTTTTTTGTAACTGAGGAACCGCCAGAAACACTTCCTTTCGTTTACGCTAATCGGGGTCACACCACCCTCTGATGTCCCATGACACCATCGAACGTCGTCACAAGTTACTATTTAGACGTAAACCTCGGAAGAGACTGACTCAGGAACCCATCACCGGAGCCCCCACTTAAATCACGGAACGACTCTGGGAGTTGCGGTGGACTTTGGAATCAGGAAGCCAATCCTCAACCAGCGCAGCCATACGTGGGTGGGTCTTCCCAAGAAGTTGTGCGCTAATTTTTAACGAAATTAAAGTTAGCCAATGCCTTTTATTTATGGCCCTAAAGGAGATTTTCTTTTTCTTTTTCTTATTTTCGTCCGTGGATTCCACTTTTGTCTCGTTGCTGTGTACTCCCCCACCACCAATTCTTGAGTAAACTTTCTATTTCAGTGTCATCCCATGTAACTCTTTATGGGAGTCTTCCACAAATTGTTATTTTCATAATAATAAAAAGACTGCTATGCTAATAAAGTTTTATAAAAATTTATTAACAGATTAACTTTTGGAGCTCGTCATGCGTCGTTGTACAATTTATGTCGCCTTTTAGTAGTACCTATAAAAACTGTCATTCTCAATATTGATTTCTATTGATGTGACCTTTTAGTAGCACCTTTCAATCTGTTGACTTGATAAGTGCTCAGGCATGTGCATGATTTACATTCCCGCAAAGCATCACTTATTAATGGCTAAACCAAATTCGAGATGAATAGCCCAATAAAGTATTCCGACGACTTAGAGACGACTTCCAATAAAGAAATGACTGAAATTTCACCTTCCTAATGAATATGCGATGGAAAAATGGGAAATGAAGGTGAACTTTCTCCCTCAAATGTCCCTTTAGGAACCTCAGATAAGATAAAAAATACAAATGTTAATATTATGAAAAATCCTAAATAAGTATATATTTGACAAATTTATCCTAAATTAATTTTTTGACTTATAAAAAATCCCAAACTTGAGCACTTTTAACAAATTCACCAAAATCGGTATATTTTTGACAAATTTACCCAGAATTGATAAATTTGTGCTAAATTTACCCCATGTTAGTTTCTATTAAATTTTATTATCAAATTATTGAGTTAGATGAGATGTGACATTTGATCGGTGTACTCATTTGTGATTTTACTTTCCGTTTGTATACCGATGTTGTGATTTTTTATGGTATTAATTCAATTTAACGGATGATATATTTGTCATAAGTATACAAATTTCGGATTTTTAGTGATTAAAATATTTATTTGAAGTTTTTTGTGATATTAATTCAACATAAAAAATATATCATAAGTCTCAAGACGCACTCTTTCAGTTTCTCCTTTTTATTGTTTCCAACGAGTTGCAAGTTCTTTATATGATGCGAGAGGACTCAGTCGTATAAAATAAAACTTAAGAGGATCAGGTTGCACAAATCCAAAATATCGTATTTGATCGAACAAAATAAAAAGTGAGAGAATCAAATCGAAAGTCTCTCCTTAATCTGGAATGGGAAAAAAATTGTAAGCATTCTGCACATTCTCACCGCCATCCGAAAGTGGCACGTCAGCATGTCGGGGCCATTGGTCAACCAGGGGGGACCACAGAAGCTCCCGCGGATGCCATGCCGCATGCCTAGCATCCCGTGCTGTCTGCACTCAGATTCCTTAATGGACAAGAGAAAGATTACAGAAGGAGAAATCAAAACCGAAACTTGAATTTTGGATTGACCTAATTCTAAAAATTGTCCAGTCGAGAATGTCCACCACATTGATTGGGTGCACTTGGTCACACGTGTCGAGTGAAGGAAAAAGACGACGGATCCAGCCTGTAAAGTAACAGCATCTTTTTCTTCTTCTTCTTTTATTAAGGAGCATGCGTTTCTACATTTAAAGCTCAATTTGCAAAAAGAAAAAAAGCAAATATTTGGAGCTTCATAATTAAAGAATACAACCAAAATTTAAATATCTAATATAGCCAATCCTCAAAAAGGGAGAACTATAGCTGCTACATTACATAAATGTATTTCTGGAATTAGCTTCCAAAAATATAAAACTTGAGGGCTTATAAGTTCATGCGACTTGTTGTTAAGCCTGTGTTAGATTTGAGATAAATATTGATCTCTATTGATATGACCTTCGGTAGTAGATGGTGATTTTAATCCAAAAAGTTGCTTAGAAAATCCAAGGAGATGGCATGGCCCATGTCGTGTATACTAGACTAATATTGATCTCTTTTTCGGCACATCGTTAGATGTTGTGCGACGGTACAATGTTGACCTAAAATCGTTAAAACTCAATACCGTAACCATATAAAATATTAATCTATGGCATAATATTCTCCTATGCTTTAGTCCGATTCACATTGAAAATATCATAGTATCATCATTACGCAGATCCCTCTTGCGTGATCTTTCTGGTTTCTGTTGTGCTTTATAGTTGCTTTACAGCAAGGAGAGAGGAAGACGCCTGTCAACGGACAGGAAGGAGGAAGACAGAGGTTGAGAGATTCCCAGAGGGAGAGATCGGCCGAGACGAGAGCAAATCGAACGCTCGCAGGCAAACATGATTGAGGAGGGCAGGTCCACCATCGGACACGACTTTAAAAGTTCCCTCGATCCGTTGATTTCCCCGTCCTTCGCCCCGAAAGTGTGGCTTGTGACTGATGACGACCCAATCCGATGGCTTTTGCACTAGGTTTGCTCGGAAAAATCTCACGCATAGTCCCTGCAATTTGGTCCGGTGAGTGGTGCGGTTTTTAAAATTTTAATTTGTTCAATGAGATATGATTCCTAAATTTCAATTCAATATGTGGTGTTATCTCGATATTTTTAATCTTTTCAATATGGACCATGAATATTGATTCAACGTGGAATGTGATGCTTGTGGATATTTTAAAATAGTTCATGAATTATATTAATCAAATTAAAAGTTTAGGAATGACATTACATATCGAATCAAAATTTAGATATGACACTATATAGTGGATCAAAATTTATGGACATTTTTATTATTATATTAAGTTGCTCGTGAAAGAGCACATCCATTGGTTTGGTCATATATTGGCAATGGTGCGCAAATCCATATGAACAGGGATATCGATAGCAAGCCTTCTTCCTTCGAAAGCAAATCACCGTATGTCCATTCACCAAATCACGGTGGGTTTTGTCCCGGTCTACGAAAAAGAAGAAAATGATAGGCGATGGGAATATAGAAGCAAAAACCCAAAAAGTTTAGGGTTGCTCCCAACCTAAGATCAAGTGGAGTTCGCAATTGGATATATACCACCACACGCTAGCAATCAACAAAGGCATGACATTTCTGTAAGTTAGGTGGCCATCTTGGGATGGCAACCGAGGTCTCGGAGCCATGGATATGATTTGATAGAGGGAAAGGAAGGGGAATTTTCTGCAAAGATTGAAGGTAGCTATCGTGTTTTGTTGCCTCGCCATTTTAGCTACTCGAGCACCGTAGCTTCTCCTGAGCTGTGGTGATTTTTTTTAAGTGCCAGTTTGAACTCCGGTTTAACATTGATCTTGAGAGATTGATTTGGGTTTTTCTTTGCTTTTTTTTTAGCAACCGGAGGTTCTATGGTGCCATTATATGTGAGCGAAGTCTTCTTTGCCTAGATATGTTGTCTATATTGGGTCTATAAGTTGGTGCGATTTTCGTTAAGCTCATGCCAGATTTGAGATTTCTGTTAGCAAAGTCTTCTTTGTCTAGACATGTTGTCTATATTCGAGTCGACAGGTCACTCGGTTCCGTCTTTTAGAACCGACGTTGATGTTGATGCAATCCAAGTCCAACCGACAGTCCAACCAACTGTTTTCTCTTCGTCACGTGTTTTACCCCGCGAAAGAACAACCTGTGGACTCTCTCACTCTGTGCCTGAGAGTATCTCGTGTACCGAGGAGAAAAAGGCAGATTAGGGAGATGGAATCTAACGTGTCGTACGTGAGAAGAGAGAGATTTAGAGCCGTGTTTTATCCGTGGAGCAGTAGTTCGGACAAATTGTCTTATGGTTCGAAAACTTTTCTCATTGCCTCTTTAAAGCTTAAACTTTTTCGAGTTGGAAGTGGTGAGTTTTATAAAAGGAGAAAGAGAGAAAAAATTGAAAAATGGAAACCCGTGGCCTCTAATTAAAAAAAGGGAAATTTAATGCCCCTTCCACAGGTAGACGCCGTTCGGTCGGAGTGTTAATCCATCCACACGTAAATCAAGAGGGCGCCTACAGTAGAGATGTTGTTAGTTGACTCAAGCTTAAAAAAATTCGACAACTCTGTGGAGTCCACACACGCCTTCTTTTATCATCTCTTTCTTTCCTTCCAAGTTTGCATATTTCGTTACCCTAGTAAGTCTCCCGTGACCCGTGACTCGTCCCTTTGAATAAAGCAACTCCCGCCAGAGGAGACGTCGGGCTCTCAAGTAGATGAAAATAAAACTACCACCAGCGTTCTAAATATCGCATTACAATAAAATAAAATAAAATAAAAAAGGTGATATTTAGAACGCTGGTGCTTCCATAGATATATTCATAAACAAAGGACGATGAGTGCACCTTAGAATCGCATGCACCTTAGAATTGCATAGATATATTCATAAACAAAGGAAACAGAAAAGAGTGCACCTTAAGACAGCATAGATATAACGCAGTCTTAAGGTGCCGTCTTTGTTTATGAATATATCTGCAAAGTAGGACTTTCTCCGCGAGCATCCGTATTGGCGTTGGATACCCTAACACGTGATTTCGACATGAATGGGTATATTTTAAAATTTTTCAATAAATAAGATATCAAAATATAAATATATAAAGTTAAATAATAAAAATAAAAATAATTAAAGGGCAAAAGAAAAATCTTAATTTTTCTATTTATGAGGATAGGGAGCGGCGGTTGGGAAGGAAAAGACGGGAGTGAACGAGGCAGCGATGGGTTGAGCGATGAGGAGGAGGAAGCAATCGAAGGAGGGAAGAGGGAGGGTGGCTTCGTGGGAAATTGTATAAAAATAATAATATTAGTTTACGTTATGTAATATGAGAGAAATTGGATATGTAATAAGATATTATTGTTAAGAAAATAATGAAAATCTTTTAAGGAAATACTTAGTGGGAAAAGTTGGAGGAAGAGCGTGCCTTGTTGACCCTTCTCAAAATTTTTATTTTTTCCATGTTGTGTACACTTATGAAACTTTAGTTGCAATGTATATTTGCTCTCTCTTTGTAAAGTTCGACCCCACTTTATTTTTGCAAAGTACAAACTTGAGTCCGAGGAATATGAAAAGACCAACAAACCAGTGACTTCAAAGAAAGCCCAAAATTATGAAATTTATTTCAAGTTTTTTCTAGGAAAGATAAAAGATAAAAAAGAAGAAGAAAAGTATACTATAAGTCCCAAAGTCTGTACATGTAATGCATTCATTCCTGTAGTTTTCTCCTTTTATCGTTCTTATATGAGTCGCAAATTCTTCAAATAATACGGTATATTTGTAAAAAGTGCATTATAAGTGGTTGAAAATGTGGGATATTCTTAAGAATCTTGTCTTGTCTAAACATGGTTAGGTTGATACAATAAGGGAAAGGAGAGAAAAAAGAAAAGAAAAGAAAAGGAGAAATCAAACCCCAGCTTGGATGTTGTTAGGTGGCTTAATTCCGAAAATTGCTTAGAAAATCCAAGGAGCCCAGAGCGCCACGTGGAGCCACTGTCGGATTCTGATTGGGCCCGTGCAATTGACTTGGCGCGCCCGGTCCACAAAATATTTTCTAGTGTGGTGTCGGTGAGCTTAGTTACACGTGTCGAGTAAAGGAAGGAGATGGGGGACCCATCTTGCTAAAGGCTAGCCTATAGGAGGAAGGAAGGCAGACTTTGGTAGTAGAAAAGGGAATTCCCTTGGATGCGGACGGGGCTTCGTCAGCATTTGCAAATGAGGGGATTTGCGTATGTGCGTCTCCCACGCGACTCGCCCTCCTCTATAAAAAAAGCAAGCACCCCCAAGCGAAGACGTCGGGGTTCCATATCGATATCCACCACCTCCTTTGTTCCTTAATCTCTTGCAATCCTTTTATCAAAAAAAAAAAAAAAATGGCCTCCCTCCTCCTCTATGTAGTCCAGACTAAAGTCATTGACGCCAGGAACATTCAGATTGCGAACCAGGACGACGGAACTCTTCCACCTTCTTTCGCCGAAATCTGGGTTCACCCCAGGTACAAATGCTACACCCTTGCCGACCCACGAGGCGGCTCCTCCCCCTCCTGGAACCAGACCCTCCACGTCCTCTTGCCCCCAGGGACTGCTGTCGAGGACGCCGTGCTGCACGTCCACGTCCTCCACGCCGGCCCTGAGCTGCTGGTCGGCTCGGCCGAGCTCTGCCTCCACGATGTCCTCAAGGACGACGGCGGCGGCGGAGGGCACCCCATCCGGCGGACACTCCAGCTGAACCCCCAAGGGACGGTTGACGTGGAGCTTGCCGTGCACGAGATGCGCGGGGTGCCTCCCACTACCAACGTCGTCTCGCCGCCGCCGCCACCACCGAGGTCTGGACAGGAAGAGGATATTGGGGCGATGTTTCCGGGGTTCAATCTGATTGCCGCCACAGTGACCGCAGGGCTTTCGACTTCGCTCGTGCTGGCCGACAGGCTTGACCACCTGACGATCCAGATCGCCCAATTGGAGGAGATTTTTGTGGAGTTTCTCTCGTCAGATGACGACTCCGAATCCACTGAAGACTCCCACGATCTGTTCTCCGACGTGTCCTCCGGAACTTCTGAAGAGGCCTCTGAGACCTCCTCTGAAGACGAAGACGGAAACGGAGATGCCGTCGAAATAGATCTCGCCTACGAAGATGATGGCGAGGAGGGCAACGATGACGACGACTATTAGTCGCTCCCTATCGTCCGTCGAAGGGCCCAGGTGAACCTTTGTATCCAAGTAGTCAAGGGCTTATTCTTGCAAGTGCGTCTTCTGCTTTTTATCTTTCCTTTCATTTTGTTTTCTGGGTCATCTTCTTCGTGGCCACCATATCATCTCCTTTGGTCGAATATAGTCACCGTCAAGTTTGACTTTTTCTCTATGATGCATTATATGTGTCCAGTGAAGTCCTCTTTGCTTAAATCTGTTGTCTATCTCGGGTCTATTAAGTTTCCTGCGATTTGTTGTCGTTGAGCCTGCGTTAGATTTGACTCTAAATACTGATTTCTATTGGTATGGCCTTCGGCATTAGCTTTCAATGCTCACGCATGAGCTTGAGTTACATTCCCGAAGGAGCGTCCACAGATCAGTGGCTACTGGCTACAACCAAAGTTGAGATGAATTAGCTCGAACTTCGTCGGTGTTTTTGCATGATGAAAATCGGTAGAAGCAAGTGGGTAACAGAAATATCCCAAGGAAAAAGGCTTTCAAAGTTCGATTATCCACGTAGAACGTCGTCTGTGATTCGGACCATGTCTCTCGTGGTGACCCACTCGGATCATTCTTAAATTATTTGTTTATGGAGTAGAAAAGAATACTTTTTGCGGAGTTGTTGGACAAGAATAGGCTGCGTTTGGGTAAGGGCCTTGGGAAGGTGCTTTGGGTCTTCTTGGTCAAATGATAAGGGTTTGGCCGCGTTTCTTGATAGCCTGCGGTGGCCGTATATATAAAGGGTAAAAGAAAAAGGTTTGCGCTTTTACCTTTCTTTCTTGATTTTACGTTGTGAATTTACATTTAAATTGAGTTTGTATTTATTTATTTATTTATTTATAAACACTTTAGATTTGGGTTTAAATTTATATATGGAAAACACTCCATTCTCCAATTATTAGTGGATTAATTACTGCTTGCTCTTCCTGTAAATGTAGGTCTTAATATTCAAATTAAATCATATTAAATCTTCGATGTCCTTTATTTTTCTTCGTTTATTTCTCTGGTATTTTCACATTGATTTATTTGCAAGATCCCGTCATTTCTGTGTTAATATTACAACAATAATCAAGGTTCGAGGAGAATACATCATACGGTGCGAACGAAATGACGTGGAGTGACTAATCTCAAACAAAAACCATCTCATTGTCAAGGCACTTGATCGCCTTCGTTAGGTACTAGTACAGCCGCTCAGCATGGTCTTTGCTGCATTTGCGATTGCCAAATCATTAGCAATTTTCCTTCGCATGATTCGATGAAGAGTGCCTTAATATATGCTATGCGTCCTCCAAACATTGCAGGGATTACGATTTCAGTGTCCACATAACTGCAGGATTCCTCCCCCATGCTCATGAATCCCTCCATAAATGTTGCAATGTGAGTATTGACTAATGAAGTTGTTCATGAGTATATATGTACAGATATTCCCAGCGTTCAAGGAGTCCAAATTGAAGCTGACTTCCTTGTATTTCTTAATCCTCCTGATTTGATATAAAACATAACAGCAATGTATATTTACTCACGGTGTCTGATCGAACAGAATTAAAAAAAGTCGAAAAATCAAATCGAATAGACGCCGAAACTTACTGAGAAGAAAATTCCCAAGTTGATGATTCTTCTTTCTGCCGCTGCTGAAGTGCCTTTTTATTTATTTATTTAGTTTTGGGTTGGAGGGCTGAGGGGACCGCTGAAGGGCCTTTCCGACCTAATCAGGAGCATTATCATTAGGGGGTTTTCAAATTTGATAGCACTACCATTCCAAGAGTGCCACGTCGGCATACGTTCTAGAGAATCAATTCTCCGATCGCCTAGGAATCTTCTCCTGTCTACGCAATGCGATTGGTCGCCCTTGTAGAACAAAGGGAATAATTAAAAAAAGAATAGGGGTAAATCAGATCCTAATTTGAATTTTAGGTGACCCAATTTTGAAAATTGCTTAGGAAGACGAGAGAAAAAAAAAAGGGACAAAAAGATGATTAAAATTTTATTTATTTATTTATTAATTACTAATGTGGCCAAATGTAATGAAAGGTAAGAGATGCTTGATTGTCATACGCCCGTGTGTCTCAATTCATTTTTTTGTATAATTTTTTTTTCTCTATTCAAACACATTCATCATAAATTATAACTTCTCCTTCCATTTCATATCCAACAGAGTATTATCATAACTTGTCAATTTCATACATATGGATTTATCACTCTTTTGACTCATAAGATGTTGCACCATAGTATAGTGTTGACCTCAAATAGTTAAGACTCAATGTTATAATCTATCTTAAGGGTAGTACTTGCAGACTATCTTTGCATTCTACTTAAGAGACAACATATACACTATTAATCTATGACATAATACTCTGCTAGACAAGGTCCGGCATAATGAAGTTTGCTCAGTTCGATCTTTATGTTGTTGCTGTTTGCACAGGGAAGACTTCCATCACGTTGTTTCAAGAAGTTAGTAAATTTAAGTTCGTTTTGGAATTACAGCTGACACTAAAATTAGTTTGACTAAAATTTTGTTAAATTTTCTATACCATTTATTTTTAAAAAAATAAAAAAGAAGGTGGACTTCCCAACTGGAGAATTCCCGACTTTTATATATGAAAAAAGTGATATTTCCTTATTCATCGCTTAAATTGAATTTTCAATTGATTTAAACCTTTTGAATCAGACATAGTGAGTTTTATCAAATATATTGAAAAATTGAAACCCATAGCCTTTAATGAGAGAGTTAATACCACAAAAAATTCCAAATTGATACGCCTATGACAAATGCAACTCAAACTAATTTTTTACCCACGAAAAATCGCAAACTAATATACTAGTGATAAATTTATCTTTAAACTAATTTTTTGATTGCCAAGAACTCCAAACTTCTGTTGTATTGAATTAATACCATAAAAAATTACAAAACATGTACGATTATGATAAACGGAGAGTAAAATCCCGAATTAGTACATCGCTCAATTATTGCATGTTATCCAACTTAGTAATTTAGTAAAATTTAACAGAAACTAATAGAGAGTAAATTTAAGTTTGGGATAAATTTGTTAAACACGTATCGGTTTGGGGATTTTTCCTAATATGAACCTCTTAATTAAACTAATCCCTATAAGCATATGTCACGGGCCGATCGTTTGGGATCGCGACCGTGCGGCGACTTAGGCTATTTCAGATCGCTCAGGATCGTTGGGGCCTAAGCCAAGCCTTTTTCGGATCGTCTGATCACTCACTCACCCGGATCGTAGAGAGAAACTAGAGAGAAGCTCTGAACAAAAGAAAGGAGCTTATATTGCTAATTGTTGAATGATACAAATGAGGGGGAGGGCACCCCTTTTTATATTTGAGGCCCTCAGATTACAACCATTGATTTAGTTTCGATCCGGCGAACCAGATCGTATCTCCTCAATTGCCTTAATTACCGTATCTTCTACCCCTAGGAATATTCTAAGAATATTATGGGAATATTCTAGGGATATTCTGGAATATTCTAGAAGACTCAAGAAAATCCTGCTCCTAAGAATATTCCGGAAGTGCTTAGATCCTTCGAGGGGCGTTTTGGTCATTTTTTTCCTCGATTATGAAGGCCCCATTGACGAGGGAACCTCTCTTCCGTGACATTCTCCCCCACTCAATTGAGCGACGTCCTCGGCGCTCACAGCATTGAGGGATTTCTTCTTGGCGTGGGCTTTTTCTCTCTTCTTCCTATTTCGTTTGGTCCTGACCGAGTCGAACGGCACCTCGAACGGCTTTATGAACATGTGGGCACACATACCTTTCTTTGGTTCGTACTTGGTACGAGGTATGGACTCCACCTCGGGGAATAGGACTTCGATGGACATATCTTGCGTTGGCGGTGTCTTTGTTTGATCGGCCATGCGCTTGGCCGCCTTCAAGTTCTTGTCGAGAAGATGGACCGCGGTGATCATCTTGGTGTTCATCGCCCCTTTGAGCATCGGCACCATGGACGGGCACTTCGGATCAAGCAACATGATGCACTTGGATCCTAGGTCGATCATGGCCCTGGCTTGGTCGAAGAACTGCATCCCCAAGATGAGATCGTAGTTGTTGAGTGGAACAACTTCGAACGGAATCTTGCCCTTCCATCCGCCAATTTGGACTTCGACCTCCGGAGTCGTTCCTCCGCTTGCGAGATCTTCTGAGTTGACGGTTTTGAAGCGCCTTCCGTTCGACCGTACTTCCAAACCCAACTTCTTCACTACTTCGGTTGCCATAAACACATTGGACGCCCCCGTATCGACTAAGGCATAGAGAGTTATTCCACATAACTCGAGTTCGACAAAGAACATGTCCACTTGCTCCATATTCTTCTTGGGCAGAGGTTGTGTTTGCATGGCATTGAGATTCATTCCACCGAGTCGGATTTGCCGCTTCTCCTCCTTTGGCCGTTCTTCTTCTTCGACGGAAAGGATGGCGTTCACCCGGTGCTTTTGTGGACACTTTTGCGTCCAGTGATTCCCTTTGCAAATGAAGCAAGGCGAGGGCGGAGGTTGTTCAAACTTACTTGAGTAGTTCGTATTCGGTCGACTTCCTTGGATGGATTGTCTGGATGAACCTTCTCCCCATTTCCTTGTTTGGCCACCTTGATACTTGGAGCCATGGGAGTTGTCACCACTTTCATCCTCGGAGGGCCGATCCGACCTCCAGTCCCTTGTCCGATACTTTGTTGCATCGAACTTGTTGAGGTCGATGAGCGACTCGGCCACGGTTAGAGCCTTCGAGAGACTCCTTACATCCCGACGCATCAACTCTTGTTTGGCCCATGGCTTTAGTCCATCCATGAACGCTCCGAAAGCCTCCTCATCTCCAAGATTGTTGATCTGGAGCTTGAGTTCAGTGAATTCCTTCACGTACTCTCGGACCGTTCCTCGTTGTTCGAGGCGATGGAGCTTGCTACGAGCTTCCTGTTGAGCGAACTCAGGGAAGAAGTACTCCCGAAATTCCTCCACGAAGCCATCCCACGTCTCCACTGGATGGGCACCGCGCTTAGTCTCATCACACCTGTTGCGCCACCATAACATCGCAGTATCAGTAAGGTACATGGCAGCAGTTCGTACCTTAACATTTTCTTGTTGGATGTTGGCGGCTCCGAAGTACTGCTCCATGCTCCATACGAAGTTATCCACCTCTTTGGCAGATCGATCACCCTTGAACTCCTTGGGCTTCGGTACCTCTATCTTGGGCACTGCTTGGGTAGGCATTGCTCCATTCGCGATGCTTAATTTGCACAGGGCGAGCTCCGCCTTGAGCTCTTGGATCTCCACCTTCATGGTTTCGACCTCGTCCTGTTGGGGGTTCTCCTCTTCCATCGCGCGAACACGTTCCCTCAAGTCGTCGATCGATGTCTTGAGGTCATCATCCTTCGCTTGAAGAGGGACCGTCGCATCGTTGATGGCGTCCGTGAAGTCTTTGCGAAGGGAGCCTTCAACCTCCATGATCCGGTCTCGAACATCATCGAGTCCGTCAATGAGATCAGCTACGGCACTTCGCATTTTCGCGAACTTCTCATCAAGCGCAGCAACGGGTTCTGACGAGGTTTCTCTTTTCTTGCTTCGGCTGCGAGTCTCTCTAACTTGGACAACCTCTCCATCTACAATAGCTTCTTGGCTCGACATTCTTTCGAACAGTTGGTGCTGCTCCTCGGATCTCTCTTCTTTCGCTCTGATACCACTAGTCACGGGCCGATCGTTTGGGATCGCGACCGTGCGGCGACTTAGGCTATTTCGGATCGCTCAGGATCGTTGGGGCCTAAGCCAAGCCTTTTTCGGATCGTTTGATCACTTACTCACCCGGATCGTAGAGAGAGAAACTAGAGAGAAGCTCTGAACAAAAGAAGCTTATATTGCTAATTGTTGAATGATACAAATGAGGGGGAGGGCACCCCTTTTTATACTTGAGGCCCTCAGATTACAACCATTGATTTAGTTTCGATCCGGCGAACCAAATCGTATCTCCTCAATTGCCTTAATTATCGTATCTTCTGCCCCTAGGAATATTCTAAGAATATTATGGGAATATTTTAGGGATATTCTGGAATATTCTAGAAGACTCAAGAAAATCCTGCTCCTAAGAATATTCCAGAAGTGCTTGGATCCTTCGAGGGGCGTTTTGGTCATTTTTTTCCTCGATTACGAAGGCCCCATTGACGAGAGAACCGCTCCTCCGTGACACATAGCTCTACCCATAATTATTAAAAAAAGAAAAGAAAAGAAAAGAAACAAAGGTTACTAACAATAGAATACTTGAGTGGCGTACCATCCAATCTCTCGTGGGCATCGTTTCTCTTTTACAACCTCCTCCTACTTCAGTCCGTCTTCCCCTTACTTCTTCCCAGCTATCTCGACTCACCAACCACCACATCATCCATGTACTCCTTTACAACGCATCCTTTTGTCTCGTCTTTCATATCTCCTGCATATTGTTCCGCCAGCTTCGGCCTTTATAATCAGCTTGAAATATGGCCTGCTTCCTCCACTTTGTCGAGATTACCTTCGTCGGCGTCGATGACCTTAAAAATGTGAAACGGCGCCATGGGATCATCCATGCTTATGCCGTCGTCTGGGCCGACCCCAGCTGCAAATTCTCCACCCTTGCCGACCCTGTAGGGGTTCCTCCCCCTCGGGAACCAAACGCTCGTTGTCCTCTTGCAGCTAAGAATTGACGTCGAGGATGCCGTGCTGCACTTCCAGGTCATGCATGCCTAATGAACGTTAGAGGCGTAGCTCTGCTACCAATTTGTTAGGAGTAATTTTGAAGGTGAAACACACACAACGAAGAGAAAGAGATAGACTTTTCTATTTAATTTATCTTATTTTCACCTTAACGAAAATGGTTACAAGGCTCGCATTTTATAGACTTGATATATGATTTCTACTCATAAATGTAGCTAATTTTTCGAAATACATGGAATTCTTATAGCGAAAATTACCGAAAAAAGGCACTAAACCTATTGCATCATTGCCAATGTAGTCTTAAAACATTTCAATTTGACTTATTTAGTCCTAAAACCTTTTGATGATTTGCCAATGTAATTCAAAACACCATGGTACTCAATCGAATGGAATGAAAAGTCGCAAAATTGAATTAAACAAACGCTGAAACTTTCGTCTCATCTAAACTGGGAAGAGAGAAAAAAAAAACTCCAAGTTGATGAATCTTTCTCCAGGAGCTAAAGTCCCTTTGGAGGACATGGGCTACGGTGGATTGAATTCAAGTACCCATCTAGTATTTGGTTGTATAAAATGAGAAATGATTAAGGGACAGTTTTTAATCTACTATAAAAATAACAACTTATATCGGATAACAAAAAATCAAATAATAAATAATTATAAATTATTGTGATATCTATTTCTTTAAAAAATTGTGGCTCACAACAAGTCATTATTCTCACTTTTAACTCAAATATTATATACTAGCAAAGTCCTATAAAAAAAACTATCAATAAATTGACTTTTGACGCCCGTCATGTCGTTTTGGAATTTAATATTCACCGGTCATGAAAATCAGAAGATCTGTGTTTGAGCCTGGGAGAATGAGGAATCGAGAAACCATAATATGCCTCGGGAAGGAATCTCGTTGTGTTCACACAGGATTCCGCAGCATGGAATTCATGAGACGTAATTCTAAAAATAAAGAAAACGGCATTGGATCGCCCCAGTCCAGTAACTGGAAGGGTCCTGCGCGACCTAATGGAGCTTTATATGTATAATTGGGAAGAAATAGAATGAAATCTGCCATTTCATCGCATAAAAAAGAAAACAAAACAGTTGAAAGTCAGAAGATTCTTGCTATTAAAGTTTGTCAATTGCTAGTTGCTGTCTTTGTCAAGCGAGAATTTGGACCTGTTCAAGTAGAGTTTTACTGCTTTTTTTGACACGTTTTCAGATGTCGTGCGGCGATATAATATTTGATTGAAAATCGTTAAAATTTGGGATTGTAATCTATGTTGAGGGAAGTACACGTGGAGTATCTCCCTATGCACCATTAATCTATGATATAAATATTCTACTAGACCTTATTTCTATTCCGAATCACATTGAAAATACCATAATATCATCCTTAATATAAAAAAAAAAGGAAAAAAAGGGAAGAAAAAGAAAAAAACATTCGCACTCATAGACCAAGTTTCAGTTTTCGTTAGTGCTGTACAGTTGCTCGAGGGAAGGCAGTTATGTGAAGGGCGGCCCCTCATCGCAAAAGCAAGGAGGAAAAGAGGGAGAGGTCAAGAGACAAATGCACAATGTAAATGATAAATAACGTTGGACAAAACACAAACATTGTAAATGATATAAATGGCACAGAAGGGTTGGAATTTGCTGCCAGCTGTAAAGGTTGGCGAAAGGAGTTTTTTGGGAGGTTATTTTTTGCTTAGGAAGGTTCCCATCACCATCGTTTCAAAAGGGTTAACAAAGTCAAGCAAGCATATGAATTAGAGTATCACATGGTTGATAAAATTGATTTGAGCAAATTCTTCATTAGGTATGTGTTCCTATTAAAAGGAAATTAAATGTTATCAAGTAACGTGTCCTTGCTTATCGATTTAAGTTGAATTTTCCATCGATTTAAGCTTTTTTGAGTTGGAAGCGACAAGTTTTATCAAAAAATAAGATTGAAAAATGGAACCAGTGGCCTTTAATTTTTTTTTTTGATCAAAATAAAAGCTTGCATAAAATCAACCCAAATTTGGGGGCCCCAAAAGATGGGCATCAGTACAAAGCAAATTCCAGAGACAGGAAAGGGGGATTGTACCCAATTCAATGGAAAACACTTAGTGCGATGGGTTTTTGCAACCCAGTCTGCAGTGATATTGGTCTCGCGGGGAGAGAAGACAACCTGGATATTGGCCAAATGCGACAGAATTTTCCTACACTCCTGGATTGGGACCCGAGCCTCCCATGTGATGTAGTGCTGGTGAGTGATTGCTTCAGCTAAAAACTTATTGTCTGTTTCAACCAAAACGACATCACACGGTGCAGGGGAAATAAGGGAGAGGGGCACCGAAGCTGAGGGGGACTGTAGTCAGGCTGAGCAGAAAATT
Organism: Corymbia citriodora subsp. variegata; assembly: GCA_014858505.1. Classification (NCBI taxonomy): domain Eukaryota; kingdom Viridiplantae; phylum Streptophyta; class Magnoliopsida; order Myrtales; family Myrtaceae; genus Corymbia; species Corymbia citriodora. Next base: position 27,546,589 of record CM026420.1, on the reverse strand, counting down.
AGGGCATCGACGAGCGCCCAAGCTTTTACCAATAGAGGGGAAGTTGCTGGAATCGATCAGGCTCCTCCGTGCAACAGCCGGCCAGAAGAATCTCGGCAAATCCACACTGCTGACTCTTCAGTTTCGCCGGGAAGGTAAGCGCCGTCCATGTTAATCTTGAGGCTGATTAAACAGGGGAATTCGGTGCTCCTTCCACTGGGAGAGACGTTGTTCGGTGAGTTAAACTCAGCGAGTGAACCAATAAGAACTAATCCATCCACACGTAAAATCAAGTGGGTTTCTCCAGGTAGCAGGACGTATGTGCTAGGCGACTTAAACTTAAAAAAATTCGACAACTTACTTTGTTGGGGGCCCACACAAAACCTTTTCTCTCTCGTCATTCTCTCCCCTTCTAAGCAAAAGGAGTTTTGCCGTTTCCACGTAACCATAATCTCCCCCTTTCAAACCCGAAAAAATGTACTGCCTCTAGGTCTCCCGGGACTCGTCCCTTTAAATACGCAGCTCCGACCAGAGCAGACGTCGGGCTCTCAAGTAGATCACCACCACCCTCAATAATCTTTTAGCCTCTTGCAATCCGCTGCATCCAAAATGGCCTCCACCTTGTACGTTGTCCAGATCAAAGTGATCGACGCCGTGAACCTTCAGATTGCCAACCAGGGCCTGCCTTCTTTCGTCGAAGTTTAGGCTCACCCCAGGTACAAATGTTACACCTAGAAATGTCAAAATGGATCATAAACTCATATTATGACTCACTTTTAGTTAAATAGGTCAAATATGGGTTAAGTGAAAGTTAAATATGGATTAAATATGGGTCAAGTGAAAATTGAATATGGGTCAAATATGAATCAAATGAAAATTAAATATTGGTCAAATATGAGTTAAGTAAAAGTTAAATATATGTCAAATATGAGTTGGGTGAGTCATTTAACATAGAGTTTCGAGTGAGTTTGGGTTTCTCTACAATCATAATGGCTGTTAGCAATACGGGTCGGGTCAGATATGGGTCGGGTGTGGGTCGAGTCGGGTATGGGTCATTAGATTTACATAATATGAATTTGGATCAAAACAGGTTAAACGGGTCAATATGGGTCGGACCATTTCGACCCGACCCACCCATTTGACGGGTTTAGTTACACCCCCGCCACGCTTCTCCCCCTCCTGGCATGAGACCCTCTACGTCCTCTTGGCCCCTGGGAATGCTGTTGAGGATGCCGTGCTGCACGTCCACGTCCTCCACGCCGGCCCTGAGCTGCTGGTCGCCTTGGCCGAGCTCTGCCTCCATGGTGTCCTCATGTAAGGAAATGATGAGGTTCGCTCTAAGAGAGAGATTGGATAGGGGGTGGAAAAAATAATAATATTACTATCTAGACGCATCTTTTTTTCTTTTCTTTTTATTATTATTAAGGAGCATGTGTTTCTATATTTAAAGCTCAATTTGCATATAAAAAAAAAAAAGCAAAGATTTGGAGCTTCATAATTAAAAAGAGAGAAAAGAATACAACCGAAATTTAAACATCTAATATAGCCAATCCTCTAAGAGGGAGAACTATAGCTCCTACATTACATAAATGGGGGTACGGACTTCTGGAGTGCCAAAAGTTGACACAAAGGGACACTTAAGTGCCAAAATCGGAGCAAAATGGATCACTAAAGTGCCAACAGCGAAAAATTCTGACCAAATTGCCACGTGTCCATTTTCCGGCGACTTCATTTGCTGATGAAGCATTTTTTTTTTAAAATAAAAAATCCACGTGGCATTTTTTTCAACAAAAAAAAATCCACGTGGTAGTTTTTTTTTGAAAAAATTGTCCACGTCAGATTTTTGAAAAATTAAAATCGATTTTATTTATAAAAAAAAAAATCCCTCGCCGATCCCCTCCTCCCCCTTTTTTTTAATAAATAAAATTGATTTTATAATAATATATTTTTAATTATTTAATATTATTTAATTAATAATTTTTAAATCTACGTCAGCCAAAATGACGTTGTTTTGGCTGATTTTTGGCCGATTCAGTTTCCGACGAGCCACGTAGGCAAGAAAATTAATAAAAAATTGCCACGTAGGATTTCCGGTAGGGTTCCGGCGATTTAACACTTAAGTGATCTATTTTTTTTTAAAAGTGGCACTTAAGTGTACATTTTGTAACTTTTGGCACTTAAGTGTCTCTTCGTACCAACTTTTGGCACTCCTTCTACTGTACTTATGCCTACATAAATGTATTTCTGGAATTAGCAACCAGAAATATAAAACTCGAGGATATATAAGTTTGTGCGACCTATTGTTAAGCCCATGTTAGGTTTGACATAAATATTGATCTTTATTGATATGACCTTCAGTAGTAGATGGTGATCTTAATCCAAAATTTTGCCTAGAAAATCTGAGGAGATGGTGTGGCCCATGTTGTGTATACAAGATTAATATTCATCTCTTTTTCAACATGTCGTCGGATGATGCACGACGGTACAATATTGATCTAAAATCGTTAAAATTTGATACCATAATTATATACAATAGTAATCTATGGCATAATATTCTACTAGACTTTATTTCTAGTCCGATTCACATTGAAAATATCATAGTATCATCATCACGCGGATCCCTTTTGCATGATCTTTCTGGTTTCTTCAGTGCTTTATATTTGCTCCACAACGAGAAGGAGAGAGGAAGGCGCCTGTGAAAGGAAAGGAAGGAAGGAGGAAGAGAGAGGCTGAGAGACTCCCAGAGGGAGAGATCGGCCGAGATGGGACCGAATCGAACGATCGCGGGCAAACATGATTGAGGAGGGCATGTCCACCATCGGACACGATTTTTAACAATTGCCCTTATCCGTTGTTTTCCCCCTCCTTTGCCCCGAGAGTGTGGCCTGTGAATGATGACGACCCAACGCGATGGCTTTTGTACTCGGTTTGCTCGGGAAAAATCACAAGCATATTCCCCTGCCATTTGATCCAATGCGTGGCGTAGTTTCTGAACTTATAATTTGTTCGATGCAACATGATTCTTGAATTTCGTTCCAATGTGTGATGTCATCTCGATATTCTTAATTTTTTCAATACGGTTTCTAAATATTTGGTTCGACACAATACCTGTGGACATTTAACAATAGTTCATGAATAACATTAATCAAATTTAAAGTTCGGAAATGGTATTGCACATTGAATCAAAATATAGAGGCAACACTGTATAGTGGACCAAAGTCCAAGGACCATTTTTGTTATTATATCAAGTTGCTCGTGAAAGAGCACATCCACTAGTTTGGTCACATATTGGCAACGGTGTGCAAATTGATATGAACGGGGACGTCAACAGCGAGCGTTCTTCCTTCGAAAGCAAATCACCGTATGTCCATTCACCAAATCACGGTGGGTTTTGTCCCGGGGTAGCAAAAAGAAGAAAATGATAGGCGATGGGAATATAGAAGCAAAAACCCAAAAGTTTTAGGGTTGTTCCCGACCTAAGATTAAGTGGGGTTCGCTTCTTAAAGTGAAGTTCGCAATTGAATATATGCCACCACACGCCACCAATCAACAAAGACATGACAATTCTATAAGTTAGGTGGCCATCCTGAGATGGCAACCAAGGTCTCAGAGCTATGCATATGATTTGATAGAAGGAAAGGAAGGGGAATATCTTTGGCCAAGGTCGAAGGTAGGCATCGTGTTTTGTTGCCTCACGATTTTAGCTACTTGAGCACCGGAGCTTCTCCTCAAATGTGGTGATTTTTTTTAAGTGGTGGTTTGGACTCAGATTTAAGATTGATCTCGAGGGATTGATTTGAATTTTTCTTTGCTTTGTTTTAGCAACCAGTGGTTCTATGATGCCATTATATGTCAGCGAAGTCTTCTTTGCCTCGTTGTCTAATATTGGGTCTATAAGTTTGTGCGATTTTCCCTTAAACCCGAGTCAGAGTTGAGATCACTGTTAGCGAAGTCTTCTTTGCCTAGATATGTTGTCTATATTCGAGTCGAAAGGTCACTCGGGTCTTACTTTTAGAACTGATGTTGAAGTTGATGCAATCCAGGTCCAACCAACAGTCCAACCGTTCTCTCTCCGTAACATGTTTTACCTCATGAAAGAACAGTCTGTGGACTCTCTCACTTCATGCCCGAGAGTATCTTGTATCCCGAAGAGAAAAATGCAGATAAGTGACATGGAACCTAACGTGTCGTACGTGAGAAGAGAGAGAGAGAGAGAGAGAGAGAGAGAGAGAGAGAGACAGAGAGCCGTGTTTTTTGTTTCCGTGAAGCAGTAGTTTGGACAGATTGTCTTATGGTTCGAAAACTTTTCTCCTTTCCTCTTTAAAGTGTGGGATAATTATTAAGTATAGTTAAATGCAAAAGAGCAAACTTTTAAAATTCACAAAATAGCATAAATAATCTTGTGTTGAAACGGTATGATGCATCAAACAAGAACTTTTTTCAATTTGGATTTTTTTGTTAGGTATAATAAGGATGCTCTAGAAAATTGGTATGCTTGTATGGCTTTTATTGATAATCATTTATGTTATCCACTTGTTCACATTATCATTTGTGATCTACCCAATCCCAATAGATGATTCCTACAATTATTAGTGAGTGAGAGAGAGAGATGCCACCTTTTAAGTGGAAGACTTGATTGCCAGGCCATGCATGCACGCTATTGTAAAAATTTAAATTGAGAAAAAAGCGCAGAGCACTTTATTTGGTTGATCAAAACATGCCTCGTATTAGGGGTATTAAAAAAATCCATCCAACCCAACCCAGACATGATTCAAACACGATCCAAACACGAAATAAGTATGGTACACGTTTCAGATTTTAATACTGTTCAGGTAACAATTATAAACATAAATGTAATATATGTTTTGGGTCAAATTATAATTGGAATATTGTTCCACCCAAACACACCCACTCAAACCTTGTGAAACAGTTTGGAACTTCGGAGCCTGCAACGTCTCCGCCTTCTCCTCCTCATCGACTCCGGCGCCGTTGACAGCTCCTTGTTGAATCTCCTTGGTCTTTTCTTGTCCCTTCTGCTGGCAGTTCCTCCCCAATTGCCACTCGCTTCTCTCCTCCACCTTTTCTCTCCAGGTAAGAAGCCGCGATAGATTTGGTTGCATTTCAATAGATAATTGGTTTGCTAGTATTTTGTGATGGCTTGGGAATTGCAGGATACTCTTTTAGCTTCAAGTTTGCCATATGTGTGCTCCTCAAATATCCGAATGCCCAAAGACTTAGGTTTGACATTGACATCGGTAGCATTGCTTTCATGTAATGTCTTTTCAGGGGAATTGAATAATCTAAAGTTGCTGTAATTGGTGGTGTCATTCACGTTCTTCTGCTGTTGAATTTAGAGTAATGTCGCTTTCTTTTATCAATTTTGAGCAGGTAATATGTGCAAAGCAAGGGACTGCTGGAACCAACGTTAATTTGGTTGACGCTAGAGAGCTTCCCTTGATTCAAGGAAGTATTTTTTGAAGAGGAGCGGGGAAAATTGGGGTGCTCTAATACTCGTAATCTCTCATTAGGTCTTGCACTTTCTCTTGCTGGGCTTGTGAATAATAGAAAAATTCCAATAAATTTGTCACATTTGGCTGTTAGGATTTCACAAATGCTTGAATCTTCCATTTATTGCTTAAAAGTATCATTGAATTTGTTTATTTTGCACATGAGCCTCTTCAATCTCGAGGCGCTGATGAGGTTCATATCATTTTATTTTTTAATAAAAAACCCGAAACCCGACCCGACCCGACCTGACCCGACCCATTTTTTTGCTTCATGTTTTATACATTTCAGGTCGGGTCGGGTCAAAGGACATGACCCTTATTTTTTGGGTTGGGTTGGGTAACATCAAAACCCGACCCATTGACACCCCTACCTCGTACATCATTGAAATCTAGCAACAACTTGAGAAATTGGTCGATCTTATTAATTGAATTTAATCAGGAACCAGATTTAATAGAATGTCGCGATGGTCCTTTGGTGGGGTAAAATTATTGGGCTAACCCCCAGAATTTTTTTTTTATCATCTTCATTATATTGGTCATTTATTATGCAACTTTGTATGCTTCGATGACAAGCCAACGCATGCATTGCCTGGCAATTTTTTTGAGGTGCTTGCCCTCTGGCGACCGGGGGCAAGCAAACAATTAGGGGTTAGAGAGAGACTTATTTGCGTGAAAAGTAGAAAAAAAAGGAAATAATTTCTAATTTCTATTCTAAAAATAGAAAAGGAAAAAAAATACTTTTGATTTCTATCCTAAATCTATTTCTGGAATAAAAATCTTTTTGAGAAATAGGAAAATAAAATTGTTTTATAGAATGGATTTTTGTTCTAGAAACTAGTCTGAAATAGAAAAATAATCGTGGAACAGAAGTAAAATACTTATCATATGTTCCCTTATTAACTTCTACTTGAATCTTTCCTTCAAAATTTGAAAATGAGGGAAAAGAGAACTTGGTTTTAAATTTCAGAAAATCTTGAAAAGGAATTATATAAAACTCCACAGGTCAATATTTATATATTAAGTGTTTTGTGTAAAAAATGTCAAGTGTAAATGCCCTTCAAAATTTGCAAAACGTGAAAAGTTAAAAACAAGAATCACCTCTAAACGGGCTTTACTTGAATTTCCTCTTTTATTGGGCTCTATATTTGTCAATTGCTGTCTAAAATTCTTTATCATGTAGTTTTCTCCAACGTATCAATTGTTGCTTATGTATCATTTGCCATCAAAGAAAATTTCTAATGAGAGCATTACTAAAGGCTTTACGGGACAACACAAATTTCTTAGACTATGAAATATGGAATCGTCACGATATTTAGTTGGATGTTGTCCATTGACATGATCACTTGAACATGAAATTAGGGTGATTTGGCTATCATTAGCTAGAAATACCCCTCAACTTTAGGTCTAACTCTAATTTTACCCTGCATTTTTTTTTTGGTGTAAAATAAGTCTTCAACTTTCACTTTAATTCGGAATTTGCCAATGTGTCCAAAAATTACTACTAGTTTTTTCAAGATTATCAGTATCATTAGGTTACTGTTTTCCATATGAAGACGAGGGTTTCATGAATACGTAGGTTCTAATAATGAATTTCTAACTAGTCCCAATGTAGATAATTTTGAAGAAACTAGTGGCAATTTTTTACGAGTGGGCAAAGTTTGGATTAGAGTGGAGGTTATAATTTTCTTTTAAAAAAAAAATTTTGGTTAGAATTGAAATTTGGCTGAAAACTGAGGGAATAACACTTCATGCATGTAAGAAAAAGATGAGGTTCGCGCCGTGAGAGAGAGATCATATAGGGGGTGGAAAAATAATTATATTATTATCTAGGCGCATCTTCTTCTTTTTTTAAGGAGCATGTGTTTCTATATTTAAAGCTTAATTTTCATTAAAGGAAAACGCCCGGGGAAGAAATGATTTATAAACGGAAAAAAAAATCCAAAGATTTGGAACTTCATAAGTAAAAAGTGAGAAAAGAAGACAACCAAAATTTAAACATATAATGTTGTCAATTGTCTAAGAGGGACAACTATAGCTACTAAATTACATAAATGTATTTCTCGAATTAGCTTCCACTAATATAAAACTTGAGGATTTGTTTAACTTTTAGAATATTTATAATTTGGACTAAAAGTGAAAAATTGGTAAAACGCATATATGAAACGCATGGAATTCTTATAGGCAAAATTACCCAAAAAGGCACTAAACCTATCACACCATTGTTAATGCACCCTTAAAACCTTTTAATTTGGCTAATTTAGTCCTAAAACATTTCAATGATTTGACAATATAGTTCAAAACACCATAGTACTCGATTGAACAAAGTGGAAAGTCGCATAATTGAATCGAACAAACGCCAAAACTTATGTCTATTCTGAACTTGGGAGAGAGAAAAAAATCCAATGGATGAATCGCCCTCCACGAGCTGTAGTCCCTTTGGAGGACATGTGCTACGTTGCATTGAATTCAAGTACCCATCCAGTATCTAGTCGTATAAAATGAGAAATGATTAGACAACAGTTTATAATTTACCATGAAAAAAAGAGAGCCCGTTTTAGATTTTAAAAAAATCAAATGACAAATAATTATGATTTATTATAGGGTCCATTCTTTCAAGAATTTGTGACTTTTAATAAGTTGTTTTCACGATATACAAAAGCCATTATGTTAGCAAAGCTCTATAAATAAAAAAAACTATTAATAAATCGACTTTTGCTGCTCGTCATGGGTCGTTTTGCAATTTAATATTCATTGGTCCCGAAAATCAAAAGATCTGTGTTTGATTTTGGGATTACGAGGAATCAAGAAACCATGACATGCAATGGGAAGGAATCTAGATGTGTTCCCACAGCGTCATTTAGATCGCGCTCCGAGCTAATAGAGCTTCGAGCTAAGGGAGCTTTATATGCCTACTTGATGAAATATGGTAATTGGCGTGCACGTGCCGACTTCACCGTGCGTGTGGACTCATGCGATTTTTCTTGGTCAAATAAAACAAACACATTGCGATTCACGCGCATCGCCCTGCATGAAACGTTTCGAGTTTTCATTAGTGCTTTACAGTTGCTCGAGGGGAAGGCAGTTATGTAACGGAAGGCCCTCGTCGCTAAAGCAAGGAGGAAATGAGAGAGATGTAGAGAGCTAAGAAGCACTGATGCTCTCCAAAAACTTTCGTGTTGTGTTGGACACTCCAACACGTGTCCAATATTCTTCGACACTCAACCAACACGTGTCAGAAAATCCGACACCTGATCAACTTTCCCTGACATTTTCTAACACTCGTGTCACAATTTCGAGATGTGATTCCGACATGCATAGGAATTTTCAATAAATGATAAGTCAAAATATAAATATATATAAATAAATAATAAAATAATAAATGGAAAAAAGAAGAAACTTAGTCTTCTCCTCTTCTGATTCTTACTTCCTGTGACACATAATTCACCCGCTTAGGTTTTTTTTTCCCCATCTTTTCTTCCAACACACTTTGACATGAGAGTCTAGAACATGGATTGCTTGCTTTTTAATTATTAAAGTTGAGTTGAATTTATTAAATTGAAACAATGAATTATCATGTATATATTAAAATACATATTTAATAAATAACGTGTCCTAATATATCGGAATTTTCTATTTTTTGAAAAATAACGTGTTGGCATATCATGTCGTATCATGTCGCGTGTCGTGTGCTCATGTCGGTGCTACTTAAGTCAAGAGACGATGTGAGAAGTTGCTGCCAGCCATAAAGGTTGGCGAAAGGAGTGTTTTAGTTTTTTTAAATATTTTGGTCAGAGAACGGAGTTTTTTGGGAGGTTGATTTTTTGACCTTTTTGCTTAGGAAGGTTCCCCATCGCCCTCGGGGCCATGATGGGTAATCAGTTCTTTGCATCGCGAGCGACGTGGATCATATGCTTTGCTTGCGGGCTTTCAATCGATGCTACTCAACACCATGCATAGAAGTTTTCGGTTTCTGCAAGTCTCCCGTCATCTCATGTGCCCCAAAAGCAGGAAAAATTGAATTTCTCCGAACGAGTGTACTCCCACAGGTGCTGCAGTCTCCAGTTGCATCTGTTGTTGTCCCGTCTTCTTGTAATGTCAAACTATGAACACCGTTCCCGTCGATGACAGGGGCCAAGGAAGAGAATTCAGGGGACCCGCAGTTCGCATGATTCCAGCACCAGGTGTCCCTTGCACTTCAAAAGTCTCATCGGATCACGGGGGGGATTTGATGTATCGTGAATCTAAGGATTTTTCCTCCAGTGTCATTGCACTTTGATTTGATTTTAGGACATGATGATTTTTTGGTCCCACCTTGCGAATTTAGCTAGCGATTTTAAGTGGCCGCTTGGTTTGGCAACTAGTGGTTCTGTGATGCATCATATGTTGGTGAAGTCTTCTTTGCTTCTGCAAGTTGTCTATCTCGGGTCCATGAGTTCTTGCGATTTGTCGTTAGGCCTGTGTTAGATTTAAGACTAATGCCGATTTCTATTGTTACGCCCTTCGATAGTAGCTCTCAATCTGTTTTGTTGAGAAGAATTTAGTCTTGCAATTTCTCA
>CM026420.1:27523776-27535518 GCA_014858505.1 Corymbia citriodora subsp. variegata | reverse complement strand
AAAATCGATTTAAGCAAATTCTTCATTAGATGTGTGTTCCTATTAAAAATAAAAATCAAATGGTATCAAGTAACATTTCTTTACTTATCAATTTAAATTGAATGATTTAAACCATTTCGAGTCGAAATGGTGAATTTTATCCAAGAAAAAAGAAATTGAAAACTCGAAACCCGTGGCCTTTAATTAAAAAAGGGAAATTTAATACCTCTTCCACAGGTAGAGATGCTGTTGGGTGAGTTAACTCGGCGACTGTGCCAATAAGAGCTAATGCATCCACAAGTAAAAATCGAGAGGGTCCCGGCAGTAGAGATTTCGACGAGTGACAAGCCAGTAAAATGGGACAACTCTTTTGTGGGGGCCCACACAAAACCTTTTCTTTTCCATATCTCTCTCCCCTTCTAAGTTCGCCCGTTTTCACCCAAAGAAAACACCATGGTCTCCGGGGACTCGTCCCTTTAAATGACGCAGCTCTCAAACGGATCACCACCACCTTCTTTGATCTTTAACCTCTTGCAATCCGCCGCTTCAGAAATGGACTCCACCACTTTCTACGTTGTCCAGGCCAAAGTGATCGACGCCATGAACCTTCGGATTGCGAACCAGGGCGACGGAATTCTCCCGCCTTGTTTCGTCGAAATCTGGGCTCACCCCAGGTACAAATGCTACACCCTCGCCGACCCACGAGGCGGCTTCACCCCCTCCTGGCACGAGACCCTCTACGTCCTCTTGCCCCCAGGGAATGCTGTTGAGGACGCCACGCTGCACGTCGACGTCCTAGAAGCTGGCTCCAAGCTGCTCATCGGCTTGGCTGAGCTCTGCCTCTGCGATGTCCTTGAGGAGGATGGCGGCAGAGGGCGTCCAATCCGGTGGACAATCCAGCTGAACCCTCAAGGGACGGTTGATGTCGAGCTTGCCGTGCAGGAGATACGCTGGGCGCCTCCCACTACCGACGTCGTCGCCGCACCACTACTGCTGCTGCCGCCGCCGCCACCACCACGACCAAGCTCTGCACAGGAAGAGGATATTTGGGGGATGGACCAGATGTCTGAATCGGCGGAGATTTTTGAGGGGTTTATCTCGTCCATTGACGACTCCGAATCCGCCGAAGACCCCTACGATCTCTTCTCCAACGAGGCCTCCGAAACCTCCTCTGAAGATGAAGACGGAGACGGAGACGCGGTCAAGATCCATCTTGCCTACGAAGACGACGACAACGATTAGTCGCTCCCTATTGTCCGTTGATTGATTTTGTATTAAGGGCTCCAAGTGCAGGTGATTTCCAGTGTGGAACCGCTCGAGGGCTTGTCATTGCATGCGCTTCTTTTCCTTTCTCTTTGTTTTCTGTCTTCCTGTTGGGGGCCACCATACCATATCCTTTGGTAGAAATACGGTGGCCCTCCACTCTGAGTTTTTTCTTTTCGATGCATAATATGATAACGTGAAGCCTTCTTTGCTTTTAGATACGTTCCATTGAGAAGTGACTTGTTTGTTAAAAATACGGTGGCCCTCCACTCTGAGTTTTTTTCTATTTTTTTTTAAAAATAATTTTTGTTTTAAATAATTTAATTAATATTTATATTAATTAAATTTAAGTTAAAATAGTGTCGTTTTTTTTATGAAGGTATGACGTGGAATTCCGGTAAGCCACGTAGGCGGTTAGAAAATATTAAAATAAGTCACGTCGAATTTTCAACGATTTTCACCAGAATTGACACTTAAATGATTCAATTAAAAAAATAATATTTAAATGTATTTTTCATAATTTTTATCACTTAACTATCTCCTTGAATTAAGTTTTGGTATTTGGATTGTTCTTTTCGCATAAAAAATCAGTGGAAGCGTCTTATCAGAAATATCCCTAGGAAAAACGGCTTTCAAGGTTCGATTATCTACAGTTGACGAAGTCCTCTCTGATTCGGACCATATCTCTCGGGGTGACCCACACGGGTCATTGTTAAATTATTTGTTAATGGAGCAAAAAGGAATCCTTTGTTTAACGTTCTTAGAGTAGTTGTCGGTCGATGGCCAAATAATAAGGATTTGACCTAGAGAGGTGCCCACATAGATATATACATCTTTCTTTCATGATAGCTTGTGGTAGCCGTATACATAGGGTAAAAGAAAATGTTGTGCTTTTACCTTTCTTTCTTAGTAGATTATTTGCTACTAGCTCTCCATGTAAATATAAATTTCAATACTTGGGTAGAATCACAGTAAATCTCCAGTGTTCTTTATTTTTCCTCTTTTATTTCTTTGATATTTTTGTATTAACTTATTTGCAAGATCCCATTGTTTTTGTGTTAATATTACAACAATAATCATAATTCGAGAAGCATATGTTATGTTATATTAAAATAATAATTATAATATTTTAAAATAATAATATATATTAATTATTATATGATCTCACATTCAGTTTCCTAAATTGATTCCGATTTATTGCCTAATTTATTACCCAAGTTGATTACATGGTAACTATCCATTTTAATTATTACCATAACAGTCTTGATGGAAAACATTGTAAGAAACATAATAAATACTTCCAGTAGTCTATACCAAACCCTTTCACTACAGAAAAATACACCAGTAGTTTTTTTAGGGGTATTGGATAGTGGAACATGATGTTCAATTTTGGCAATTCTATATTTGCAGCATGCATCCGATCAAAGTTTGAGGTTTCTATGTTTGTTTTCATCAATGGCTGGAGGTATGTATTGATCCTTATGCTTTTGCAAGACGTTCCCGATATTGTGTGATTTTGTCCGTGAATGATAAATCGGGATCATCAGTTTTTATTTGGTATAGAATTTTACACGTTTTGGCATTCGATCCTGATAAATAAAATCTTTAGTTTTCCACATATTTTTTCCTACAACATATACCATATAGCGTGAATGGAACAACGTCAAGTGACTGATCCCAAATAAAATCCATCTCATTGTCGAGACTCTCGATCTCGACCCACCTCGGCTCTCCTCCTCCTCCTTCGCTTGAAGACTTGATTCTCTCATTAGATACTAGCATGACTGCTCCTCTCGATCTCGACCCACCTCACCTCCTCCTTTGCTTGAAGACTTGATCACTCTCGTTTGATAATAGTATGACTGCTCAGCATGGTCTTTGCTGCATCTGAGACCGCCGAATCATTAGCAATTTCCCTTCGCATGATTCCACGATGAGTGCCTTCATATATGCTATGCGTCCTCCAAGCACTGCAGGGACTACGATTTCAGTGTCCACATAACTTCAGGATTCCTCCCCCTTAAAAATGCCCTCCATAAATGTTGTAATGTGAGAATTGACTTATGTAGTTGTTCGTGAGAATATATGCACAGTCATTCCCAACGTTCGGGGAGTCAAAATTGAAGTTGACTTCCTTGTATTTCTTAATCCTCCCAATTTGATATAAAACGAAACAACAATGTATATTCACTCTCTTTAGTAAACTTCGATCCCCGCTAAATTTTCAAAAGTACAAACTCAACTCCATGGAATATGAAAAGACAAAATTTCGAAAGTACAAACTCGACTCCATGGAATATGAAAAGACCAAATAGTGATATTGAAGAAAGCACAAAATTATGAAATTCATTTCAAGAGTTTCTAAGAAAAGATAAAAGATAAAAAGTATACTCTTAAGTCCCAAAGTCTGTGCAGAATGCAATCTTGTGATTTTCCCCTTCCATTGTCCTTAGACGAGTCACGGAGTCTTCAAATGATATGACAAAATATTACGACATTTTTTAAGAAGTGCATTTAAGCCATTCAAAACGCATGAGGACTTATCATATGAGATAAAACTTAGAGGATCGGATTGTGCAAACCCAAAACATCATAGTATTTGATCGAACATAATAAAAAAGTTGAAGAATCAAATCCAACAAATCTCGAAACTTACCAAGAATAAATATCCCAAGTTGACGATTCCTCCTTTTGGACCTAAGTAGGTCCTTAAAAGACTTAAAAGGTAAACCAGGAGTAAGCCACTTACCCCACTTCTTTGAGAGTCCTCCATAATCCCTAATCCTAGGGAAGAAAAATATCTAGGGTCAATTAGGGGTGTTGGGGATGGGCTCCTCGTCGTCAAAAAATAATCTAAGGATCCTTGCAACCCATTAAGAGCATGATTGCTAAATAGGCAAAAGATAGTCCCAATTGCTAGAAATTTCCTATAATATGGATTTACATTAATTCATTGATTTTCTATTTTAAATGACCAGGTTAATGGATATTCCAATAAATATTGAACCCTCTAGTGATTATATTGAATTGGATTTTAGCATCTATTAGTAACGGGCCTAGTTAAGTAATAAACTGTAGACAATTGTATTTAATTGAACCTCGTAATGAAAGAAGTCAGTTATCAACTTAGTGATTAGGATTTGCTAAGCTCATTTTTTCGCCTATAAAAGGGTAAGTTATATCCGTCGGTCACTTAATCCCATTAAAAGCTGTTATACTGACATATGTTACAGAAAGAAAGATCCGATATTCTAATAAATAATTGATTCATAATCAGATTAATCTATTTCCCTTTGGGTAAAGTAATGGCTCAAACATATACATTTTAATTCGATTATATATATAACTTTTAGTGTTTTACATTCATATATGGATCTGACTTGTTCTTGATTAATTAATTATTTATGTAAAAAATTTCTACATATGGTATCAGAGCGAGTCATATATAATTGTAGAACCTAAAACTTTTTTTATAAACAAATTCAAACAGAATATTATCGTTATATTTTCATGTGGATTTTTTTGATCAATCGATTTTGAAACCTTAGGGCTTTTGTTCTACATGTCAAGATTCTCCCAACCATATATAATTTGTATAGTGTTGTTGTAGTATAGCGGTGAGTTGGATCTTCTTGTTTTGAAAATTCCCGATGGAATCTGACGCAATTTTATGGGCTGATGATGTCAGGGTTTGATATGGATTTAGGGATTTGGCATCTTAGGCTTGTGGCAGTGGAGATATGATTCTTTTAGCTAAATGGCACTAATTTTGTTTACTGATCAAGTAGTAAACAATATTTACCTTTACAAATATGGTGTGATCACATGCTCTTCGCCATTTAGATGCTGAAAATTTGTCATCTTCTAATATTGAGGAGGATTTGACCACCATAACTTTGCCTTTTGGGAACTATTGCATAGTGGGCCCTCAATTTCTAGCTGAATTTCAGAGCATTATCAAATTGTTTATTCACAGGAGAAGATTTGAGATTTTCATTTAAATGTTAAGTGAGAGTTAAGAACTTGAATGCAAGCTCTCTTTCAAACTAACCATAGACACCTCTCATCGCTCTTTTCACAGTTTGACACTTGCGGAACTCTTTGTTTCTGATCGAATGACCTACCTCATATTTAAAGGGCTGTAGAAACTCTATCTTCCTGGTCGCTTGTGAGGTGTTTGTGCGGCTTAATTTCTCTGAATACATTTTGCATTCCGTCATGCTCTATTATCAATATTGGGCTGACTAATGCAAATGGTTGGCTAGATAATTTTTTTTCTTTTATGCATTGTGGCGTCATGCCCCAGTAGAAGAATCTGGATTTGTGTTTGTAAAGAAGTTGAGACCAGATTTTCGTTGTAGGTTCTATTGTTTTCAGCTCCAGTTGCAAGTGATGCTGGAGAAATAGATAATAGAATTTTTATAAAAAAAAACTATTGCTTTGTTGGTTTGCGGTTGTTCGAGGCTCCGACCGGAGACTGAAGAAGACCTCTAGCCGAGCCGTTGGCCCCACACGCAAGGAATGGTGCGTGAGGGTGCGTGTAGGATCCTCTGAGGCTGGTTTTGTTCCAATTTTTTTTAATATGCCTAAATTTTAATTTAATGAATATTTGGAATGGTTAATTTTAATTTTTGGCATATTTAAATATTTATTTGGAATTATTTATTGTTATCTATAATTAATTCCATGAGAAATAATTTTGTGCCTATTTTTCCAAACTTTTAATTTATGGAAATTTATTATAGCATATGAGAAATAGGATGGCAGTGTCCACTTCTCTAGTTAGCATAGATTATCTATACTAATTTTGTCCCATGTTTAGCATAGATTAATTTATGGAAATTTGTTATAGCATACGAGAAATAGGTCTAATCCTAATTTTGCCCCACGTTTTTTTTGTCCAAAAAAAAATATTCAACTTTCACTTTAATTCGGAATTTGCCGGTGTGTACACAACTTGCTACTAGTTTTTTCAAGATTATCAATATCATGAGATTATTGTTTTCCATACGAAGATGAGGGTGTTCATGAAGATGTAGGTTCTAATAATGAATTTCTAAGTAGTCCCAATGTAGATAGTTTCGAAGAAACTAGTAGCAATTTTTGATGAGTGGGCAAATTTTGGATTAGAGTGGAAATTGGGATTTCTTTTATAAAAAAAGAAGTTGGGTTAGAATTGAAATTTGACCAAAAACTGAGGGATTAACACCTCATGCATGTAAGGAAAAGATGAGTTTCGCACTCTAGGGGGGAGAGAGAGAAGGGAGTGGAAAAATAATTATATTATTATCTAGACGCATCTTCTTCTTTTTTTAAGGAGCATGTGTTTCTATATTTAAAGCTTAATTTGCCTAAAAGGAAAACGCCCAGGGAAGAAATGATTATAAAAATAAAAAAATCAAAGATTTGGAACTACATAAGTAAAAAGTGAGAAAAGAAGACAACTAATATTTAAACATATAATGTAGTCAATTGTCTAAGAGGGGGAACTATAGCTCCTAAATTACATAAATGAATTTCTCGAATTAGCTTCCACAAATATAAAACTTGAGGATTTGTTTAACTTTTAGAATATTTATAACCTGGATTAAAAGTGAAAAATTGGAAAAACCCACCCTTGTATGAAATACTTGGAATTCTTATTGGGAAAATTACTAAAAAAGACACTAAACTTATTACATCATTGTTAATGCAACCTTAAAACCTTTCAATTTGACTAATTAAGTCCTGAAATCTTTCAATGATTTACTAATGTAGTTCAAAACACTATAATACTCGATCATACGAAATGAAAAGTCACAGAGTTAATAGAACAAACGCCAAAACTTATGTCTCTTTTGAACTCGTAAGGGAGAAAAAAAATCCGAGTTAATGAGTCTTCCTCCGAGAGCAGAAGTCCCTTTGGAGGACGTGCTACGATGGATTGAATTCAAGTACCCATCCAATATCTAGTCATATAAAATGAGAAATGATTGAACCGTAATTTTTAACTTACCGTGAAAAAAATAGCTTATTTTGAACGACAAAAAATTAAATGACAAATGAAAATAAATTATTGTAGGGTTCTCTCCTTTAAGAATTTATGGTTCATAACAAATTGTTGTTTCCACAATAATACAAAAATTGTTACGCTAGCAAAGCTTAAAAAAATATTAATAACTTGCGATTTTTTATCATCCTTAATAGAAAAAAAAGGAAAGAGATAAAACATTGACATAGTGATTCACGCCATGCGTGAAACGTTAAGTTTTCGTTAGTGCTTTACAGTTGCTTGAGGAAGGTAGTTATGTAACGGACGGCCCTCATTGCTTAAGCAAGGAGGAAATGAGAGAGACGATAGGTCCGTTTGGTTTGGTTTTGGGCAAATGCCCTTAGGAAAATGCAAATATCTTTAGACTAAAGGGGTTTCTCGAAATGCAAATAACGTTTGGTAAATTGTAATTTTATACTGCATTACAAAATAATTTTAGCCTAAATGCTATTTGGTAAATACTACATTTTATAAATGACTTTTGCTAAATTTTTTATTAAAAAAAATTGGAAAGATTTTTTTTTTTTGAATCTATTCACTAGCGGCTAGATTTGGCCATTGGACAGTCTCGCTTGAGACCGGGCAACCTTAGGTGGTGGTTGCTTGGGTCGCGCAACCCAGGCGACCATCCACTAAGTCGCCAACCTAGGCACCCGTCACCTAGGTCGTGTGACCCAAGTGTGCCTCTGTCGCCTAGGTTTGCGTGGCCCCAACGGACAATCGCTTGGGTCGCGCAAACCCCAACGACAAAGGCGTTCGCTTGGGTCGCGATGGTCTTCTCTATCGCTTGAGTTGGCAACCCAAGTGACGCTTGGGTCACACAAGCGATGCTTGAGGTCACGCGACCTTAAGCAGCGGTCACTAGGATCGGGTGACCCCTCAGGTGGTGATCATTGAGGTCGGGTGACATCAGTGTTGAGGGCCCCTTGACCGGCAATCATCGGCCTCATTAGCTCATTGGAGAAGATGAATAGTGGTCACATGAATAGTATCAACTTGCATTCCCAAAATGCAACTCCTCAAGGCACCTCCCACCCTGCATTTAGCTAAAATCATTTGAGTAGTCTTGAAGATGCAATTGTATCTTCTCAAAAGTGAGTTTAAAATATAACTAAATGTCACTTGCATTTTAGAGCTTCAAAGCCCATTCCAAATGCCAAATCAAATGCAGCTTATGTGGGGAGTTGCCGCCAGCTGTGAAGGTTAGCGAAGGAGTTTTCTATTGTTTTTTTGGGTCAGAGAAATGAGTTTTCTGGACGGTTGCTTTTTTGACGTTTTTGGTTAGGAAGGTTCCCCTCGCCTTCGTACCGATGATGAGTTTTCCGTTCGTGCGTGGCGAGTGACGTGGATCTTTGCTTGCTTTGCATCGACGCAACTTTTTTTACTTGCCATTATCGACGCTATTCAACACCGATGTATTTTGAAGTTTGGGTTTCGGCAGGTCTCCCGTCATGTCTTTCTTTTGGTAAGGAAAAGTAGAAATAAGTTTGGCGTCGCCCGGGTTCGTCTCCCGTCATGTCACGTGCCCCAAAAGCGGAAAATTAAATTTCTTCGAACAAGTATTTTCCGATGACTACGGCGACTTCCAATGACATCTGTCGTCCTGCCTTTCGTAAAGTCGACCACTGAAAACTGTTTCTGTCGATAATATGGACGAAGAAAGAGAATTCAGGGGACCCAAAATTCGCATGGTTCTAGGATCAGGTGTACCGTGTACTGCAAAAGTTCCATTGGATCATATGGAGATTTGATGTACCACGAATCTAATGACTTTTTGTCGAGTGCGTGCTTTGATCTTAAGTCATGTGATGATTGTTTGTCTCACCTTGCAAATTTTTATTTGAGCACTGGAGTTTCTTCGAGACTATGGTGATCTTAAGTGATGGTTTGGACTTGAATTTAAGATTTATCCTCAGTGATTGATTTTGGTTTCTTTTTTCTTTTTTTTTTGGTGCTTGATTTAGCAACTAGTGATTCTGTGATACATCATATGTTAGTGAAGTCTTTTTTGCTTATATGTGTTGTCTATATCGAGTTCAGAAATTCTTACGACTGTCACTAGGCTTGTGTTAGATTCAACATTAATGCTGATTTCTATTTTTATGGCCTTTAGTAGTAGCTCTCAATCTGTTCTATTGAGAAGTATTTAGTCTCGTAATCTAACAAAGGAATGAATCTTACCATTTCAAGTGTTTTTAAGAAAAGGTAAAAGATCAAAAGTATGCTATAAGTGCCAAAGTCTAGGTGCGGAATGCATTCTTTCTTGAAGTTTTCCCCCTTTGTTATTCCCAGACAAGTTGCGGATTCTTCAAATGATACTACAAAATATTGTGACATTTTTCTAAAAAGTGCAGTCAAGTTGTCGAAAATGCAAAAGGACTCAATTGTACAAAATAAAACTTAGAGGATTGGATTGCATAAATCTAAAATGTATTTGGTTGAACAAAAGTTAGAAAATCAATTTAAACAAATGTCAAACCCTAAAGAAAAAATCCAAGTCGATGAAGCCTCCCTTCGGGAGCTGAAGTGCCTTGTAGAGGTTATGATCCGATGGATTGAACTCAAGTGCCATCCAGAGATGGCGACTGAGGTCTGAGAGCCATGCAATTGCATATGATACATGGAAAGGAAGGGAAACTTTTAATCTATAACATAATAATATTCTACTAGACTTTTATTTCTACTCCAAATAGCATTGAAATTACGTAATGTGCTTTAGAGAGAAGAAGAAAAATTCGCATTCAAAGACGACCCCGATTCACGCACGTCGCTTCGCATGGAACTCAGAAGAAGCGCGATCATTCTCACTCTGGTTTTCTCCAGTGCTGTACAGCCACTCGAGATCGAGACAAAGGCAGCTGTGTACGGACGGTTTTCAACATGGGAACCAGATACTCTAACCTAAGACCGTAGATGAACATTTCCTTGATCCTATCACGTTTTGCTAATGGCCTAGATCACAATACTTCTTTCCTCAATAAAGTTCGTTTTATCTTTCTTTTTTCATTTCCTTCTTTTATCGAAAGGGCTGAACTGATTAGCATCAATAGATTCCGACCATCCGATTCCCCTTTCTACAGCTGGGCAGCGATAGACGGAGGGGGCGACGTGCAGCGGGATCGCCCAGTCAGTGGATGGGAGTTCCCACCAGTGCCGGGCGGGATTCTCAGTCGCCGCTTCTTTCTTCTTGGGTGGGATGTGTTGATTTTGATGGTGGCGGGGACGCTGCCATCCTCCCAATAGGATTTTTGCCGAGGTGGGATCGTCATTGCTCTAATTCCAGCTATTTAGTTTTTGAGAATTTTATTTAGGTTCGATGCTTGATGTTTGGATTCTTTGGTTGGTCCACATCGTTCCTAAGGAAGGAGGAAGAGATAGATTAGTCAACATTGTAAATGATAACTCTCATTTTCGTACGATTGTTTAATCACGGTAGGCCACAGCAACTGCCCATTATGCAATAAGATGGGTCCGGTACGTTCGGAGAGCATGGAAAGCTGAAGTTGAACAAGGGAGGAAACACACGCTTCAAAATTCGTTCCAGTAGTTGCATTGGCTCGATCAATTTCGACATGAAGACCCCGCCCATCTTATCTTTCTTTGTCAATAATATCAGATTTTCCTACTTGGTCCGCGGTTAAAATGTATAGATGTTACGTTCCCGGAAGGAAGGAGGGAGATGGGGACACAAGGGAGATCATTCACGAGACTGAACGACCATCTGGCACCAGAAATTGCTCAATCCAAAGGGATGTACACGATTCCATTCGTGCTCGTGTTGGAAGATATGCGATTGCGATTGGAATTGATACCCTAAATAAATCAAGATTCTTTTCAATATTAGATCTGATTCACTACATGATTCATTTCCTTTCTTGTACACTTCTAGTATTATAAATTACATCAATTGTACATTGAATGAAGATATACAAAAACATCTTTCTTATTTCTACAGTCTTCTGTCTTCTATCTTCTGCGCCTCATTTACTTTCATGGTATCAGAGCAGCTGATCTGCTCTTAACTGCTTCCGCTTTTGATTGCCTGTTGACCGGCAGTTCTGACCTGCAAACAGAACAAAGTCTCCGGCAAAGGAATCAAATTTTATTAAAGAAGCAGAAGACAGAATTTTTTTCTTTACCCATTATGGCTCGAGATTCACCATCAGATTCAGAGCAAATAACTTCCTCTGAAGTTCAGGATCAACAATCGTCTGCCCAAATCCCTGGTGACCAGCAACAAGCCCAGGCTCAGACAAGTTTGGGGCAACCCATCACGGGCCAGCCCACTGTGGGCCAGCAGCCCATTACGGGCCAGCCCATAGGAGGTCATCCTTACCAGTGGGTTCCTTTCCCTTTTTACTTTGGGCCCAGCCCAAATCCATCATTGCCTGGGAATATGGGCTACCAGGGATTCGCTCAGCCCAATGAAAACCCACCAACCAGTAACGGGGCAAGCTTCATGGGTGGGC